>JAPYZM010004153.1:0-12676 GCA_030522845.1 Psyttalia concolor
TCGGGGTTGGGATACGCGCCAGGGTGACGCACCCGCTAGCGCGCGGCCCCCCAGTGTACCGTAGCATTCACAGTCACTCCCACCCCGCCACCCACTTGCTTCAGAGTCGTGCTATTCTAATGCAGGTGAGTGGTGGGGTCGTGATGACTGTTGGTCATCACGACCCCACCACTCACCTGCATTAGGGGGGCGCCATAGTGGCTTCTACACTACCAATGAACAAGCTGAAATTTCTTTTGACCTGAATGCGTTAAGCCTAAAACCCAAACTCTTCCAGAGAATACATTTCTACCAAACTCTAATTCCTGATAGAGAAATAGCGCTTCACCCAAGATCAGAAATGAAGTTCCCAATCCGAGCAAAGCAATATTTTGGGAACAGTGGGTACGTCACCAAACGAGAACTGGCAAAGGGAATAACGTTACTCAATGGAGAAGTAGATGTGGTCGAGAAAGGGATCTTCTGGGCAACAGTTGCCAATGAAAATAATGTAGAGATAGTACTAAAAATTCCACCTCAGGTCGTTGAACCCTTAGCAACAGTCATGTCCATCTTTGACATCGCCCTTCAGGGACTTGATTTTCCAATGAACGTATTTGGTGAACCTGACTTGGAGATCGAGATAAATCCTGAGAATATCAGAGCCACTATCAGGCCTGAAAGGATAGTGGAAGTTTTGGGAAAACTAATAAATTTGGGAGGAGCAACGGAAGTTCTACGAACGCTGGTCGTACGATACACATCCGCGTTCACTCTACCTGGAGAAGCTAGTGGAAGAATTTGAGGAGTAACCTGTCCAATTAGAACGACTGACAACAAGCCTGTACACGTAGAACAGTATCGTTTCCCAGACATGTTAGAAGGTGAGGTAGCTGCCCAAGTAGAAAAATTACTGAGAGAAAGGATAATTGTTCCATCAGTGTCCCCGTATAATTCACCCTTCTCGATGGTCCCATAAAAACCTGATGCAAGGGGTAACAGGAAATGGAGGATGGTCGTCGACTTTAGAGGAGTAAACAAGAAAACCATTCCTGATCAATATCCAATGCCAAACAGACGAAATATCATGTCCAAATTTGGAGGATGTGCCCTATTCTCTTCATTGCACCTAGCAGCAGGGTTTCATCAGATCAAAATGCGTCCGGATGACCCAGAAAAACTGCTTTTTCGACTCACAACGGCCACTACGAGTATGGATACATGCCATTTGGACTTAAAAACGCCGGGGTAGTATGACAGAGAGCAATGCACGAAATGTTAGGCGACCTGATAGGAGATGGAGTCCAGGTATATCTAGATGATATCATTATCTACTCCTCGGGGATTCAGAAGCACTACGAGATATTAGAAAAGGTCCTGAAGCTTATCAAGGAGTATGGAGCAACAATTCAAGTTGAAAAGTGTCAGATGCTCCGAGAAGAGGTGTGCTTCCTTGGATATATCATTAATAAACACGGCATTAGACCTGATCCAAGCAACGTCGATGCAATAACTCGCATAAATACACCAAAAGATAAGAAAGACATACGAACATTCCTCGGTATGTGCAACTATTTTCATAATTTCAAGGAATGGTATGCACAAAGACCGAAACCACTGTCGGATCTTCTAAAGAAAAAAAAGGATTGGACATGGGGAGCACGTGAAGAATTAGCATTCAAGGAATTGCAACTATTGCTGTCCCAAGGGCCATTCTTACGTCATCCGAACTTATCCAAGAGTTTTATGGTGACTGTCAATTCATCTAATGTCGGAGTTAGAGCAATACTAACTCAAATTGACGATGAAGGCTTTGAGGGCCCAATTGCATACGGCTCAAATGCGCTCATTGACAGGGAAACACGATATACCAAGGAGGAGATCGAATGTTTAACTGTAGTCTTGGCGCTAAACCATTTTAGACACTACATCCATGGTCAACATTTCGATCTCTATGCAGAGTCCTCCGCCGTGGTATGGTTGCAGGATCACCTTGATCAGACAACTTGAAAAGCAAACTTCAAAACCAAAATATCTGGGTTTGACTTCAATGCTCACCATCGTACTCAGGAAACAAAGCAGATAGCCAAAGCAGGGGCTTGCAATCCAATTGATCCACCAGAAACAGAGAAGGAGGCGATTAAATATTATTCCATTCTAATGCACAGGCGAATACCTGATAAAACGGAAGCAATCGCATCGAGACATCAAAGAGAAGCTCCTAAGAAAACAGGCAGACCAGTGGAATCCAAGAACAAAAATCCAGTTTCAGAGAAACAAAGTTTTCAAAGTCCAGGATTGAAAAATATTCGAATGAGGCCTCGTCCTGCCTCAATTTCAACATCTTCAAATTCAGCCGAGGGCACAATAGCATCTAGATTGACGCGCCGCCGTCTTGCATCAGCAAATCCAGTAATACCTTCGGTAGTACGTCAAGATATGCTAAATCCAATGCACCAATTACCGTGAAGATTCCAGACATCAGATCCGCAACAGGCGTCGATCTTGAGCATGAACAAGAACTGGAAGAGGCAGTGTTCTTCGAGGTACCGAAAAATCCAGAAAATCCAGCGATTGTGGTCCTCAAAAACAATCTAAGGTCGGAAATGGACTCGGATTCAGAAGACGAGGATTTGGAAGAACCTCCCCTACAAGATTGGGGTTCAAGAGGTAGAAAGGAGGAATTGAAGATGCAGCAGACGAAGAAATAGGAAATGAAAAAGATAATTTAATGAAAATCTCGCCTGAATTCATGCAGTCGTTGCATGAGTCATTTTCAAAACTTGATAGGATGGAATCCAGGAGAACAAGCCTCGTGGTAGAAAAAACAGAAGAAGAGAACTCAATCGAAGAAGAAGAAGAAACAGCTGATACAAGTGATGAAATGACAAACAAAGAGGCAGATTACCTGTACACACAGTATCTAAGCACGCTGAATAAATTGGCTGAAAATAGCAGGACTACAGCAACTAGAGATAGTGAGTCAAGAGAAACAATCAATAAACAGCGTCACCTTAAACGAGTTTCCTTCTCGCGAACTCCTACAAAGGAAGATGAACTCATCGCAAAATCAAGCCCGATGCTGGAAGTTACCAACGGGCTTCGCAAATCTGGTCTCTCGAAAAGAACCATAACCGTTTCATCACCATCAACGTCTTCAGAGATTTCTCTCCCAAATTCTTCTGCAAGCAAAATTATAGAGATACCTCAACCAAAAATCCACATCCCAAAAACCCTAAGAACGAATCAGACTCCTGTGGAAATAACTGGTTCATTGTCGTTAGAAGGCTTCATCGATCCCCTCAGCACAGAGAGTCATGAAAGGAGACTACAAATTGGGTATTCTAGGAATGGGTTAACGCGATAGTATCGTGCACTTCATATCAGCTGATTTTGAATTGATAACCCCAATTAGTAAACTGCTACAATCCACTAAACTAATAGATAACAGAACGTTAAGAAATTATGCTCCAAAACTATGGGATATAGTTGTTACTCCCTCTGGAAAATTCCAGACTTTCTCGATAATCATTAAAGAATACCATTTCAGAAAACCCCGTATTCAAGACATAATGCTCGCGCTGACCAACCGGCGAGAGGCAATGATCCATTATGGACTAACGTCCTGCCAGATCTCGAGACGAGGGGATGGAATCGATGAATTAGACATGAAATTTATATTGGAGGAAATTTTTGAGGGAGATCCAGTCAACATCACACTTTGTGACGGTTCGACACGGGTACCGGAAAAACATTTACGAGCAAAAATCATTGAGGAAGCACATACTAGCTGTATGGGCGGACATAAAGGCATTGTCAACACTAACTGCAGGATTAAAGAAAGATTCAACTGGCCCGGATTGTCTCAAGAGGTTACTGAGTTGATTAGACATTGTCGAACTTGTAGGCAAATGACAATAAATCGGGTTAAAACGTGCCAACCAATGGTAATCACTAGCACTCCTTTGGAGCCTTTCGAAAGAGTCGCTATTGACACAATTGGTGCCCTCTATCCCACCTCTCGTGGGAATGTGCATATTCTCACCATTCAAGACAATTTAACTAAATATTGTCTAGCAGCAGCTATCCCCGGCCTTAAAACTTCTACTATTGCTTTCGCTCTTGCCTCGACACACTTTGCGGTCCCTGGGGCTCCCAAAATACTGCTTTCCGATAAAGAAACCAGCTTCCTAAAGAAATTATTCAAGCAAATTGCCTAGATCTTCCGAGTCAAACAAATCACTACCTCAGGTTATCGTCCTCAAAGCAATGGATCATTAGACCGTAGTCATCGATCATTAGTCGATTATTTACGCAAAATGATGGACCAATAGGATGATTGGGATTTACTATTAGCATTTGCAGTGTTTTCATACAATACGACTATGCATTTTAGTACCAAATTCACATCTTTCGAACTCATTTTTGGGAAAAGGGCTCGGGCGCCCTCACAATTCCCTGACAAAAAAACATTAGAAACGTACAACGATTATATAGAACTCGTCAGTAAATTGGACCAAATCCGATTACTCGCCGCAGATAATCTCATTGACGCAAAAGTAGAAACGAAAGAGGAGTATTACAAACACGCTAGGCCGATAAATTTCAGGATAGGTCAATTCGTTGATATTATTAAAGAACCGCGACCAGGGAAGTTCGATAATTACAATAACACATCTTACGAGATCGTGGATATTACTGATCTGGGAAATTTGATCCTTGAGGACGAAAATGGTGAAAGATTAATGCGTCACCCAAATAAAGTCAAGTTAGCGCCAGATCGATCTCTACTATTCAAAGCATTTTGTTCATTTATTAATTTTCGAAATGACAAAAACCAAAAAAAAACATTATTCGAACAGTTCTGTGAAAGCGTGACAACATGATCTACCATTGTATCTGCATTCTGTTCTTCACTTCATTTTCCGGGGGACACACGAGTGATTCGCAGCCAGCTGATAAAGTAAAGCTCGAAGCCCTCCCTCATAACCCGGGGCTATTCTACGAGCGTCGCCAAGATATCCAAATAGTGAAAAAGGAATGGCAACCGATTACCACAATTGATTTCATGAAATTTTACAAGACAGTCGGGAGTAATGTCTACCCACACTTTCGAGAATGTTGGGAAGAATGGGCAAAGAAACTCGGAACAGAATGTAAAACAATTTGAAGACTAATAGTTTCCATACAATACAGAAAGAGGCAGAATCGCTTAACCAGCATCTGGAAGAAATATACAACCGTCAACCTGAATATCCACGAAATGCATTCCAGAAAAGATCTCCTTTGTTCGGATTCATCGGGATCTTGCAGCACAAATTATTTGGAGTAATGGACTAAAATGATTATGAACACGTAAACAAGGAACTCAATAGGCTATATACCAACCAAGCCGAAATTACACATATTATCGACAAACAAACTCGTACAATTCGATCAAAGATCGAGCGACTTATGGAAAACATAGAACAGTCTCAATGAAATGTCATAATCCTGGAAAATTACACTGCTGAACTTCACAAGCAACAGAATCAACAAGCCGACAATATTTTGAACTTACAACTCGCTGCGAAATATAGCCTTATTGGTGATGAGGCCGGAAATTCCAGGAAAATCTTATTGGAAACGACCAGGAAAATTGTTGACGCAGTAGAAGCAGCAAAACACGGAAAAATTCCAAATCTATTTTTGGCACCCGAGCAACTTAATCGAGTAATTCGGAAAATAGAATCAGAATAGCCCGAATTAGAATTTCCAATTCCAGCAGGCAAAATGGATTATCCAGCCTTATCAAAAATCAGCTCAATCCAGATGGCCCACACACGGGGGAAAATCCTAGCCATTATCACATTGCCTCTCCTGAGTAGAGAAATTTTCCAACCATACAATATACGACCCTGCAGAAGGCCTCAGCTGAGTAGCAATCGGAATATTTCTGCCCAAATCACACCAACCAGGCCATATATAATCGTCACTGAAGACAAACACTTAAGAACCTGTGACATCAAGATAACGCATACTCAAGGGACAGAATGGACTAACCTAGGCGCTTCAGGTAAATGGATATTCGCCACAAGCCAACCTGAGACTGCAGAATTGTATTGTAAAGGAAAATCTGCGGGAAAAATTCTACTTGACGGCACTGGAATCCTAACGTTAAATGAGGACTGCTACTTGCAAACTCCAGCAGATCTAGTTACACGGCTTGGAAAAGACACAACCTATTAAGATTGAAATCCACCTACCGTCGATTAGTCTCGATTTGAATCAAATAGCTCCGAAAATAATTCTAAACACAAAACATTCCGATCCTCTTTCAAACATCAAGTTCAATGCTTTACCGAAATTGAAAAATCACGCAGCCTACGAAATCTGCTTAGATGAATCTGAGCAACGCCTTGAAGAGATTGGACTCCAGCACCAGGAGACATACCATCATCAGCTGATCACCTTTCGCTCCATTGGAGGTATCGATCTGCTATCCATCTTGGGGTTAAGTTATGCACTCTGTCGTCAGCAAACAGTAAGGACCGCAAATGGTGTGGATGTTCCGATGCTGCTGTCGATCTATTTCGGGACCTAAACAAGGAACTAAATTAGAGCCCAATTCACAACCGCCAATAGAATTGGGGGATCTTACCCTCACCGTGCCAAACCTAACCATTAACACAGAACAATACATGAAGAATCAATCAGAACCAAATCTACACGATATCCAGACCAAAACGGTCCCAGTATACGCAGCCATCAAGGGGGCCACGTCAATGTACACAGCGCTAAGACCAACAGCATCACGGCGGCAGGCGAATCAACTCGAATTTTGATTTAGGAGCAATACATGTAAATTTCAGGAAAGTCATAATGATATACATATATTAAAATAGTCTGAATTTTAATTCTAGTATAACAATGTTACAATTGTTAAGTTCCCCCTTCAAAATATATTTAACGTAATTCATCATAAAATAAAGAAGGCAACAAAACACATACATAGATTATTAAATGAAAATTAATAAATAAAATTGTTACTGATGTGAAACAAGACAATATAAATGGGTTAATACAAATAAAGTTCTGAGCAATAATCGCATTAAAAAGAAAGGAAGATAAAAATATAACTTGAATGAAACTCACAAAAGTCTGGGGTATCCACAGCTTGTAACAAATATATACAGGGTGTCCCAAAACCCAACGTCCAAACTTCACCCTAACGTAGAGGGTTGAATTCTGAATCGAAAAGTCTTGAGCCACTGTTCGATCAGACGCACCCTCTTCAACTTATTCGGGGTTGAAGTTGGACGAATCAGGGGAGCGGAAAAAGCAGTTGCTCGACGGTGAGTGCAATGTGAGAGTGTTGGAGGTTTCCCCACCATACGGTACTAGTCTCCTCCCGGCGGCAGAAAGAGAAGACTGCCGTCGTCGTTCGAGTGGTGCGAATGGTGTAGTCGAAGAAAGGGGGAGAAAAAAAATCCCCGATCGCCCACCCGCCGATTAAAAATTAATTGCTTCACCCCTAATAAATATTAAGAGATGAAAGCCAGCCCATTCGATGGAGAATTGAATTCTGCATCGACTGAGGTCCATTTCATCCCTTCATGTGACTTCAAAATAAACAAGGACTGCCATGAAAATCACAGTGGCAAACATTTTGTGACAATTTACAGGTGCAATCGCTCGCCTGCATCTCGTTAAAAGTTAATTCCTCCGCCCCCAACAAATATTCAGGGATGAAATCAAGATCGTTCGATGGAGGATTAATTTCCCCATCGAATGAGATCAATTTCATTTCTTCATCTGCTTAAAAAATAAATAGGGAACGCGGTGAATATGACGGCGTTAAAGAAAAATAGATATATTTGAATATCCATAGTCCGTCCTCCACTGAAAATTAATTTCTCCACCCTCCAAAAACGATTAAGTAATGAAATCAGGGTCGTTCGATGGAGAATTAAATTCCTCATCGATTGACAGCAATTTCATCCCTTCATTGGAATTTAAAAAAAATTGGGGCCGCGGTGAATATGACGGCAGTAAAGAAAGATATGAATATTTAAATATCCATTGTCACTCCTCCACTGAAAAAAAAATTCCTCCTCCCCCCAACAATTCGTAGGGAATGAAATCAAGGCCGTTTAATGGAGCATGAAATGCTCTAGCGATTGACAGCAATTTACTCTCTTCATCTGCATTTAAAAAAAATAGGGCCCGCGGTGAATCTGAGTGCGGTCATGAAAAATATGGATATTTAAATACCCCTCTTCTCTCCTCCACTGAAAAATCAATTCCTCCTCCGCCCAAAAATATTAAAGAATGAAATCAAGGCCGTTCGATGGAGAATTAAATTCCCCCTCGATTGTCACCAATTTCGTCCCTTCATCTGAATTTAAAAAAAAATAGGGAACACGGTGAATATGACGGTGATAAAGAGAAATATGGATATTTAAATATCCATCGTCCTTTCTCCACTTGAAAAGTAATTCCTCCTCTCGAAAAAAATATTAAGGAATGAAAGCAAGACCGTTCGATGGAGAATTAGATTCTCCATCGATTAAACGAGATTTCATCCCATCATCCGAATTTCAAAAAAAATAGGGAACGCGGTGAATATGACGCTAGTACAGGAAAATATGAATATTTAAATATCCATCGTCCCTCCGCCAGTAAAAAATTAATTCCTTTTCCCCCAAAAATTACTAAGAAATGAAATCAAGGCCGTTCAATGGAGAATTAAATTCCCCATCGATGGACAGAAATTTCATCTCTTCATTTGAATTAAAAAAAATTGGGGCCACACTAATTATGACGGCAGTAAAGAAACATATGGATATTTAAATATCCATGGTCCCTCTTCCATTGAAAAATCAATTCCTCCTCCTCCAAAAAATATTTGGGAATTATATCAAGGACGTTCGATGGAGAATGTAATTTTCCATCAATTAAAACCAATTTTATCCCTTCATCTGAATTAAAAAAAAACTAGCGAACGCTGCGACTATGACGGCCCTGAGAGCAGTGAATAACTGTCAGATGAATTTACCGTATCTTCGAAAAACAACGGGAGCAAAGGATATCGACAGTTTTTCGTTTTTTTCTCCCACATGTCGGTAACCCTCCGTCGTGATCGATTTTTAATTTTTCCCGATCTCTCAGGTTGTCTCGCGATTCCCAAGACGTCAGGTATTTTTTGTTGGTGTTAGAATGGAATTTTCGTATGAAGAATACGCGGACATTCATTTTCATTACGGTCTGTGTGGGGCCAACGGCGTCTCGCAGCGGAAACTTATGCTCGAGATTTTCCCAATCGACGCCATCTGGATCATCGATCATTTATCGCTGTGCGTAATTGAGCGAGAGCAGAGGGTCGATGGGCTCCTGCACCACGCGGCAGTAGGCCGAGGGGCGATGTCCAAGGCCGGATGGAGGACGAGGTACTCGTACAATTCGAGGATGATCCTCGTGCCAGTATCCGACAGATGGCCAGACGGTTACACTGGTCTAAGTCCTCGGTACATCGGGTCCTACAGGATAACTACATGCATCCGTATCATTTTACGCCGGTGGATGAATTGTTGCCAGGGGATTAGGCCGCTCGGGTTCAGTTTTGTTAATTTTTTATTGATCAAGCGGAAGCCGATGCGAACTTTGTTTCGAATATTCTCTGGACGGTTGAATCAACATTCACCAGAGAAGGCATTGTCAACTATCACAACGAACATCATTGATAAGTTGAAAATGCTAAAGTTTCGAGAACACGAGGATTTCAGCATCTGTGGGACCGTCTGAATGTCTGGGGAGGGATTTGCGGCAATGACATCCATCTGCGGCTGCTCCCGGACATCCTCAATGTAGGTTCCTTTTCTTTCTTTTCCTCTTTCCTTATAATTTTAATGTTTATGGTACTGGCTGAATGATTGCTTCCCAAATCAGTGGATTGGACGAGGGGGTCCTGTAGGCTGGCCTCCTAGGTAATTGTCCTTTTTTCGAATTCGCTCCTTTTTCCTTCCAGATCCCCTGACTTGACCCCACTGAACTTTTTCCTCTGGGGATTCATAAAAGAAAAGGTTTGTGGGGAGGTGTTAGAAGATCGCGAAATGCCGGTGGTACGAGTTCACGCATGTGTAGCTCTAATAACACCGGAGATGCTGCACAGTGTTCGAGCGGACATGCTACGTAGGGCGAGGATCTGCCTGCCGGAAAACGGCGGAAGATTCGAGCATGTCCTATAGATCTGCCATTAAGGAATCTGTGCTTTTCAGGACAAATAAAAAAATCAGCCCTTTTCAGGGCCACCAAACAATTATGACGTAAACTACTCAAGACTACTCAAGACTGACTATGGGAGTACCAATTAATCTTCCAGTGGCGGGCGCCCGATTCGTTATTTAAAGCACTACATTTTTCGTTGCCGCCGTCATATTTACCGCGGTCATTTTTTTTATCAGATGAAGAGATGCGACGGATTTTAACCGATGGGGAATTCAATTCTGTATCGAATAGTCTTACTTCTATCAGTTAATATTTATCGGGTGAGAAAGAATCGATTGTTACGTGAGGGATGGACAACTGAATATTTGATATTCACATAAAACCGACGGTAGTGGCCGTGCGGTTAGAGTGCTAGACTGGCAGGCCGATGACCCGGGTTCGCTTCCCGTCACCGGCAGTCAAAATTTGTAAAAATTTGTAGCACTCTGATCTCACGATTCACTGCCGAGCGGTAGTCTCGTAGTACCTGGCCAAGGTTTTCTCCTCAGGGTGAGGTTTTTCCTTGGTCCTTGGCGAATGCGGTACAGCGGGGACGGGGGGTGGGAAGGGTAAATACGTAAAAGCCCGAAAGGGTATACGTGAGTACAAGAAATTTAAATTTAATATCCACATAACTAGCGACGTTTTTCTTTGCCACCGTATCATTCACTGTGTTCCCGATGTTTGAAAAATTTAGATGAAGGGATAAAATCCCGTTCAATCAATGGAGAATTTAAATCTCCATGGAACGTCCTTGATGTCATTCCCGAATATTTTTAGGGTGAGGAGGAGTTGATTTTTCAGTGGAGGGAGGACGATGGATATTTAAATATAGATGTTTCTTTACTGCCGTTATATTCAGTTCGACCCGTGTTCTCTTCAATTCAAATGAAGGGATGAAATTGGTGTCAATCGATAGGGAATTTAATTCTCCATCAAACGGCCTTGATTTTTGTTGAGGCAACAGCCTCATACGCCGTCGGGCCAGGGGGTGGCAGCATCTTCTGGACTCTGCCTTTACGATCGGCCGCGTCGTAATTAGAGTACCTCTCTTGCACACCTGACACGCTGAGCTACATCGTCTCTAGTTATAATTATTATTATCCTTCTTATCGTTTCTCTCGTGACACGTGGCAGTCGTGTTCAAGTTCTCTCTCTATTTTTTTGTTTAAATATCAAGTGCATCTCTATATTGTGACTTTCTCTACCGTTCGCAGTGTATGAACTATTTGTTCGCGGACTTCCCTGAGTGGATATTTTTGGTGACAAACTTATTATTGACTCGGAATAAACGTTCTTTTCTCAGTGACAAACCGGTGCGTCTCGTGTCACATTATTAGCCTTCTCGAAAACTTCCTTACCCCGCATCCTGGCTCTTTACGGTTTTATTTTATTTTATTTAACATCTCGCCGTAACATTTGGTCCTTCAAGCCGGATGCGTGATTAAGTGAGTTGTTTTTTCTAAAAAGTGAGATGCATTCTCTCTGGAAAGCGCGGGAACGTGAGAGTCGCCCGCCTGCTCGATCGCCAGGCCCACCGCCACGCCTTTAACGCCGCCCATCTCTACCTCTACGAGGCTCCACCTACTAGGCCACACCCAAGGAAATTTAGGCCTACAGTTTTGCCGACGGGACATCTCTGCAGTTACAAGATCTTCTCTCAGGGAAGTAAATAATATTATTATTAAATTATTAGCGTTTCCTGCCGTGGCTGCTGGGTTCCTGCTTTGGGAGTTTTTTTTTTGTTTTTTTGGCGTTCCCCATCTCTCTCTACTTGGGTAGCTGCGCTTCTGCTTTCCTGCATTACTTATTTTTTTGGTTTTGGACATTTTCTCTCCCTCTCTGCTTCGCTTTTTTGTTGCATTTTCTCTAGCGTGTGCGACAGCATGTCTTTTCAGGGGAGAATATTAATTCAGGCGAGCAGGGCGAAGTTCATTGAGAACTTGAAGGCTGAGTCGGTGGACAAGGCGGTGAAGGATCTGACGGTGACTGAACTTCAGTCGAAACTCGACATGCTCAAGAACTATTGGGGCATGTTTGATGCGATGCATCTCAAACTGCTGTCGGCGAAGGATAACGAGGAAGTTCTCGGACATGCCTACGTGACGGAGGGAGTGTACGATAAGTGCCTGCTTATGTACTCCGCTGCTCGGACTACGTTCATAGGGTTAATTAAAGGTTTGGACGAGTCGATTGACCTCTCTGAGTCATTCCGTCGGCCGTCAATCGCGACGCAGTCGGCACAGGTGACTCAGAGGCAATTGCCTAAGATTTCTCTACCAACATTCTCAGGAGAGTCCTCGGAGTGGACACCGTATAAGGATCTCTTCTTCTCAATGGTGGTCGGCAATCCCTCTCTCTCTACCGTGGAGAAGTTTCACTACTTGCTGACTTCTCTTACTGGCGAGGCCAAGCAGCTCATCTCTACCTTGCCAGTAACACAGGATTCCTT
>JAPYZM010004154.1:0-14039 GCA_030522845.1 Psyttalia concolor
TGTATAAGGTTTGAAACAGGGGTCAAGAGAGTCGCCACGGTTACATTGGTCACAAGGGTCGCAATTGTTGCCTCATGAGAATTATGAAGGCCTCGAGCATCAAGTAAGTCATATAGGGCTTTTATGGAGGTTATCCGAGTTTTTTCTAGGACTGTAGAAGGGTTACCATAATATAAGCCATTGGTAAAAAAATTATAAGGATGGCAAATGTCAGAAGGGTCAGGAGAGTGATGAGGTTTATGAAGTCAATATACAGGTCATATAGTATAAGAGATCGTATCGGATGGTATTGAACCAATGTTCAATTGAAGTTTGTGCCACTTGGGACCAATCTTAAGAATAATAATCTTAATAATTGATTTAATATATTTTCAGAAGTTTTTGAAACCTTTATCACAAGGGCCCTGATAAGATAAAGGTCATGTGTAGTACGCGATAAGGACAACTGTATTGGAAAGACAGATCCGTTCTATAAAAATCAAATGCAACGTTTTTTGAAGCCGGTTTATTTGGATATATATACATACGAGCCTATTATAGGGGAATTGAGTGCGTGTCGTGTTAAGATTTTGAGAGATTAGTGAAACTGGACGCCATGACAGTTATGGCCGCAGTGTCGTCAGTTCCAGCGAATAAGGAATCGTGGCTTTAACATGTTGAGAATTTCGACATAATCGATTGTGTTAAGCGGGTCTCTTTTTTTGAATAGAATAGATATATTCGTTTTCGAGGTTTTTGGAGCGCATATGATGGTGATCCTGATTCTGACGTTGAGTCTGAGTCTGAGTCTAAGTCTGAGTCTGAGGCTGAGTCTGAGTCTGATTCTGATTCTAATTCTGAGTTTTTATATAATTGAAAAACGAAATATAAATCCATGTGACAGCGCTGTAAACGTGATTATACGCGCACGTAGCGCGCGATCATCTCTAGTGAAAATCAAAATCAAATCCTCATTCAAAAGTATTAAATTTCGAAGTAAAAAAATTCAAGTGATGAATGACAATCGTTAAAAATGGAAATTCAATATATAAGTAATATCTATATCCATTCGAATGCCAATTAATTAGCAAAAAACAGACGCCATAATTGACGAAATACTTAAGCAATACCCGCTTATTACTGAATATACAATTACTTGCCTTTGGCGTTGTCTGTACACCTCACATTTGTCGAAACTGACGTTCACTCACTTCGGTCATTGTATTCACTAGTCATTAGTTTTTATTCTGAGAGCTCAGAACTCTCAATTTCAGTACCAAAATGCCTTGATTTGAGTACGGATACCGGATTTAAAGAGTCTTATGGAGATCTAGGGGAATTTCCTCAAAATGCACTACTTTTTTTCATGGGATTTCAGTACCATCGTACAGTAAAATCCAGAAACTGCTACTGTAAACTAAAATTTTTGGTCTTAGGCTCAACAGATCGAGGAAACGTTTTTCGCGAGTATCTTATGCCACTTTCTATCATACTTTTGAAGTTGTTTTTTACTCACGTGAAGCATTTGAGAAAAATATGATTAATATGGAAAAATAGTTACTAATCTGAAGTAGAGCTTCAACATCACTGAAAAAATGGCAGAGCGAAATAGCAGTAAGACCAGGATATAAATCTTTTTATTGGATTTACCCACTGAGTTGTAAACTCATATCACGGTCAACCCACCTTTGTTACTCTGCCACTTGATTAGCTTTCAATCCTCCGCATTGTAGTCTAAGGTGAGGCCTTTCTCAATCGACCACCACGCGACCCCACGTTTCCGGTTTTCAGTGACAAGAGCTCCACGACAAACTTGTATGGATGCTCTTAGAGGCTTTGTACGTTTAGTCCAAAATTATACATTGACATCGCGATTACCTGTTCATCAGAGCTTGAGGAGAAATTGGGACACAATGAGAACAAGTAAATTCTCAAAGTTTTAGCTGGGTCTATGAATATCAACCGAAAACGTTATATTTAAAGAGGAAAAGAATATTAAAATATTTTTGTCTTCGTACCTTCGCCCCTTCAAATTCAAATACAACAATCATGATATTATTTGTACCATAATTTTAGCCTAACATTCAAACTTTTTATGAATTTCTGTTGGACTGTTGGATTGTCTGTCACTGTTTATGAATTTCTGATGGAATAATTGAAATTTTGTCCACAAAAAAATTTATAGCTCCCACCAGTAATCGTAAAAAAATTTTTTCTTGCGTGTACAAAAAGTAAGTAAGCCATAAAATTTTAATGTTCTTATATGAAAACCGAAATTCCCACGTAATTCGGTACACACCGAGGTGAATCGATTACTCTCATCCCGATGCAGAGGGGCAAACAGTAGAAGGGATAGACATGAGCCCAAACCACACCTCCTTCAGCCCCCATACATTCCATCCTTGTGTGTATAACCCATCAAGCGTCGACGGATTTAACTTTCCGATATATCCCACACACCTGTACTTACCTGCCAACGTTGAAGTGAGATGAACCATGGATAATAGTATATAACCAAAGAGGGGATATTATACACCCTACAGCCATTGTGAAAAATCGCGTGTAGGAAAAGCCGAGGAGTTAATAATGGCGAGGAAGACTGCAGACTATCTTCTTCCCATCCATCTTTTGTTGCTGGAGAAAGGAAAAAAATCATCCACCATATTGCGGCACATTATAGCGCTTTTCTGTGATGAAACCAAGGGAAGAGATCGGTGAAATAAAAAATTTCGACATCAATTTTTTTTCAGATAAATCTTTTTCTTTGTCATGCGGAGAATTAGATTTTTTTCTTTCAGTTTATTTTACGGTCATCGATAGAGTTATTTTCGAGCAGGCCTAAAGTTTTTATTATCTATATATAATAACGGACCCCTCAGTCCACTACGCAGCCTTTATGCGCATAACTTCCCCAGAAGCCAAAATTAGGCGCCATATCGTTCTTCCCGGAACGACCAACGGATAAATCAAAATCAAAATGAAATAGGAATCAAAATTCAAACAAATCACTCCTCGACTCGCCAAGACATCCAACTAACACGCTCCCAGAATAGTGTGTAGATTCTCAACAAGATGGGATAACCAAAACCAAACGTTTCTTACCTCAGGATCTCAAAATAACTCAAAATAATGAGAATGGAAAATTAATTGAAACTGACAAAAACTTTAATTTGATCCAAAAAAATTTAAGTCTCGTGACAATAATTCATATAAAGGAAATCTAAGCTGTTGGCAGTATTTCTTGATTTTCAAAATCATCTGTCAATTAATTATTAAAATTCTGTAGATTCACCATTGTTCAATGCAGAAAATAATTAAAAAATCAACATAATCTAACAGTTACAATAAACAACAGAATAAATAGAAATAATAAAACATTACTTAAAGTAAATGAACTCAATATTACAATCGAAGTCTAAATAAATAAATTAAACAAACAGAATTTCAGATAGGTTAACTAAACCGAATCCATTATATCAAAATCACCCCCTGAGAATATCTGATGTCGAGCTTTTATCTGCAATGAAAGCAGAAGGGAGCACAAGACTATTAATAAGAACTACAATTCAAACTATAATGGATGCAAAATTAATTCAGCAAAATTGACTGACTGAAAAGAAATTAAAGATTATATTTAAATGCATCAGATAGTTCAGATGCATGGTCTGCAATAAAATTCCTGCCGATTGTGACTGAACTTATTAATTCTTCGATTTCAGCCTTTTGCGCATTACCGCGATCGCCATAATCGATCGACTCTTTGCCGCGGTAATCAACACCGAAAACCACTACACTAAGTTAATAACTATAAAAAGGTCGAATGAGAACCGTGATGTTAGACTCTTGCCGATCCAAGTTAACAGGACTCAACTCGCGGATAACTCACATTTTTGAGATAACCCGTTGAGATCCCGTTTACTTACATTCCAAAAGGTAAGAAAATGGCTGCGCGGCGATCACGTTCACGAAAATCCAAACGAGTCATTGCCGTAGTCCTCGAAATTCTGAATCCAATAGGACGCGACCATCGTTCAATCTCTTTTTCTCCCCGGCGGGAGCAAAGCACTCACTTCCCTCCCGCTCCCGCTACGCGGGAGGGAACTGCGACTTTACTTTACTCCTACGCCGGGGAGAAAAATCATGTTCTCACCACGAAAAGTAAAATAAAGGAGCCTTACTCACGTGCTTACCACCCTCGCCTTCGGCTCGGGCTCGGGCGGTAATTCTGCACGTGAGCAAGCCTCCTTTATTTTACCTCCCTAGGTGAGAAATATACTATTCCGTCCCGGCGGCAGCAAAGTGACATTTCCATCCCGCGCATCAGGCGGCAAATCTGACTCTAATCCTCCGCCGGATCAGGAAATCAGGCTGTAGCCACAGATGGTCAAATTAAACACCCTTACCCACGTGCTTATTAACCTCGTCTTCGGCTCGGTTGATAAATGTACTTGGCAAATTACTTTCCTAGACTATGTAATATTTCTGTCTACAGGGACCGAAAATGAGCATTCCATTCTCACTTTATTCAATTAAAAACGCTCACTTTCGTCCATTTGGCAGAAAAATCGGATTCAACCCTCGGGAGGAGCATCAGACAAGCATTCCCCACGTGCTTCGCAATTTAGCTCGTCAGGACGACTTGTCTACTTTTCCTCCCTAGGTTAGAAATATACCATTGACATTGGTATATACTTATTGATGACGAAATATCATTCAATCGCCATCCATGTAACCAAATTTCCCCAAACGTCTACGCAACCCATGGCTAACCGGAGTCCCGCACAGCACGCGAAGTTGGAGCCATTCCAATCTATCGCGCAGACTGTTCCCATATTCCTTCCAACTATTTTCCGAGTCAGCTGTCACTCTGTGACAATTTATATGACTTCAATTTCATGTTTCCGAGTTTCTGACTCTCCTGCTACCTCGCCCTGCACTGACCAATCGAAGGCCGCCTGTCTGGCTGAGTCCAGGAGCTGGCGACATCTGGGTATCCGAGGATCCTCAAAGCTTCTGCAGCTATCCGAAGATTGATTCCAGGACTGACTCGTTCCTCCTCGGTCTGGCGAAGTTCCCTGATGACAGCATCCCCAACCTGAGCGTGGTCCCGCCCAACATTTAATACAGGAAAAATCCAAATAACATCAGAAAAATACAAAATTTATTAAAAAATCACTCGCCATCGGATAGTGACTTCCGAGCTGGTGTTATAACACAAAAACAAAAATAAATTTGTAATTGAACAGTAATTGAATTTGGTAAAATTCTATTGTAATACTCAATCTGGGCAAATGAGCACAAAATTTCTTCTAGAATAATATTGATTATTCTGACGATTATTAATTTTCAAGATTGTATACTGTCCAGCCAATTTTTGAACACATCTTTCGATTATCAATCGACGCATGACGACGTATGATAATATAATTGTTATATCCGAAGGAGATTTGAGCTCTTACCTTTCAGATATCACCAGTCATCATATTAGGTACTGAAGTCATTTCGACCCCAATTCGAAACATTTGAAAGAATATGAAAAATCATGAAATCTTTCAACGACCAACTCTGCACTGATGGAAACGATAAAAGGGTTTCATTGCTGATGCCAAGGGCCACTACAATCATTACTCAAATTAATCACAAAGAAAACCCATTTTTAGCTACGTTTTTAGCTACTGGAATGCACATGATTCTTTTCATGAAGACAGAAATCCATTCTGTGTAAATGAATACATGAAAATGGGGACGAGTTCGATTGAAATGATATTTCAATTAAATTACAAAAAAAATGAGTTGTGTAAACCACAAGGAATACGCTTCATTACATGCATACCTAATGCGAGAAGATTTGAGTTCTCAATCTCTAGATAATGGGCTTCCAAATGAGGCACCAAATGGTCCCTCCAATTTGTCGAAAAATAAAACAAATCTCCGTCAATCTCTCCCTTGAAACCCCAAAAAATTGAAAAGCAAAACACCCTCTCATACCCCCAAGTTTTAAAGCTGGAATTAATTCCAAATCCTCCACAAGGGAGTGGAAAATGGTTGCAAATGGTTCAAAACTACACATCGACACACCACTCAGAAGAGGCATGTTCACTGGGCAGAGTAAAAAAAAAAGGGTAAAAGAGAAATATATATCGCGAAGCATCTGGCACTATGTTCAGAGAAAAACACGGGTATATCTATCTGCCTCGGTATGATTTCCTCTCTCGTTTCATCGCTGAGGCTTTGGGTATGAGGCGAACACTGCCGTTGTCCCGACGTTACTTCCGTGACGGTGAGCTTCAATGCGCGCCGATAGTCGCGGCGGGAAACCAACGAGCCTACCCAAAGTCGTCCCATGGTTTCCACGCATTCTCTCCTCTTTCTCTCTCATTCTCTCATCTCCCTTTCATTCTCTCTCTCGAATCCGAGCGTGCGGTTAACACATACTCTCTATGAGCAATCGCCTATGTGTATCAACACCAACACTGAAACATTTTTCCTCAGATAATAATAGAAAAAAAGCAGTTAAAAAAACGAAGATGAAGAAGGAGTGAGATAGTAAATAAAAAAAAAAGAAAAGAAAGGAAAAAAAGTAATAATCTTGGGATCTTTTAAAATCCATCGAAGCAGAGCGTGCCGCGTCGGATTGTGCGCTAGTCTCTGTTGGGGGGAAAAACTATCGCATTTTTCCTCCTCTCTTTCACTTTTTATGCTTCTCATATTTTTTTGTCAACTGATGCACCCACCTCCTCGATCTTCGACGTCAACCTCCGCCTACATGCATCTCAGTTTTCACCCGTATGAAAGAAAACCAGTGACGTGTTATACGATGCACTCGGCTATCATTTATACTATCCAGTTTTATAATACAATATTTCCTCGTGTATTTTCACACTTTATTGCCAGTTGATACATTCCCGTGGAGGCATAAACAGAAATTGCTAAATAAATAAATACAGAGATTGAACATTCCTGCATGTTTATTTTCCGCTTACTTGAACTGAATAAAAATGAGGAATACAAAAATATTAAAATGAATCACATATGGCTTAATTCAGATGATACCGATAATATCATCGTCGTCAATGCGATAAAAATATATATGAATAGTAATAATATAATGACGAATAAAAATCCCAGTATGCGAGTAAATTGAACAAAAAAAAAAATGAAATATGTGAGTATGAGAATGAGGGAGGTGGGAAAAATGATGAAAAAAAAATGAAAAAATGGCGATTTTCAGTCGTTACGCTGGACGTCACGCAGTGACGCATTAATACATGACCACCGCGAAGGGTATATTCGACATTTGGTGTGTGGGAGGTACATGGAGGGCAGCGTATGAGGCACTGGGTGTTGAGGGAGGGTCGAGGAGGGGGAAGGGAGCCCTCTTCAAAGAGGGGTGAGGCGACGGGGGAAGAAGGGGTGGGGGAGGCACAGGATTTCACGGAAGGCTGATTCCGAATGGACGCGTCTCCCGCAGCTCTGCCGCTGACAGCCAGGAATTGGAATTGCATCGGCGTCGCTCGATAGCCACCCAGCCATCCAGTTGGAGCTCTAGGCCTGACTGAATGTGCTGCTATGTGCGCCTGTTAGGCCGTTTGCTACGAGACTTCCACTCAACGACTCACCTCTCGGCTATTCTCATACTCTTTTTGCTGGCTACAACTGTGAGTTTATAGCTTCTGGGGATGGTGAAATCGTTCACCTTGGTGAAATCCAGGAAAGCCCGAGAGGAGTCTCAGTACGGAAGACTGGACATGTGGACATTGGCAATCTGATGCGCGTATTGATGGATCTGAGGGGGAATAGGAATTTTAGAGGGAAAAATGCTTGTTTTTTGGGTTCTAGGTTGGCTTTTAGGAGCCGAAGACATTTGAATGGGTTGGGAATTTTAATGGAAGAGGTGTCGCATGGAGGACGTGTAAGTCACTTACAGTAAGCCAGTATTTGTCAGGTTCAGGGGCTGTTAATGAATACGGAGGTAGATATTTTACAATCTCCGAGAAATTGCAGTTTAGGAATATAGTGGATTTATTGTAATGCTCCCAATAATGCGACCCGAGAATATATTATTGTAGAATTTGGTATTTTTGTATGTCTCGACGTCTTATCACCCCTGGAAGAATTCTATAACATTGTTCCGGAGAGCTTCACGGATTTAATCATACGCGTTGCATATAGAATGGTCAAAACTTGCATCAGAGATTTCTCTCCAGTATTGATTTAAATTTTTCTATGAGTCAAAAAGTAGTTTACGTTCGTTCTCGAATGAGTTTGCTTGAGTTATCCTTTTCAGATCATAAATTCTACTTATGGTGATGCGAGGTATGATTTAAAAATCGGCAATTGAACTTTTCAAACTGATAAACTGGTTCCGTAATTTTTACTCAAAGTTCCTCGGTGTGTGACTTAGTGAAATACACTCAGCGATACTATTTGGAAGACTATTATTCAATTACCAAAATTAGTGAGACTTGAATTGGGCGGAATAACTTGGACCGGGTTAAATTTTAAGCCTCGGTAATGTTAAGTGCTGGTAAAGCTACACCCTTTTAATAACTCGTTGAACTTATATGGACACTTCTACAATTGATGTTTAATAAGTTGCATTTAGATGAAAAGGGAGTATCGGAAGTCTCATTTAAATTAATTTAAATTCATCTGTCGCAGCCAGGATTCGACACGAAATGAGTAATGATTTGTCATTCCTTGATTTCACTTCAAGATTAATGCAAAAATTTAATGTTTGCCTTCAGTAGCAATCATGATTTTCCAACATTTTTTTGCAAGTTTTACAGGGATCAAGGAATGTTACCGAGTCCTAGATAAAAAATGACTAATTACCGAATTCAGAATATTTAAAAATTTCAGAATTCGAAACTTTTTATTCCTAATTTTTAAGGTTCTTATAATATCTCTAACTCTGTGGTTCGAAATGTTAGAAAAAAAACCTAATTAATGAAAATTGAACTCAGTTAAAATTCAGTGTGCAAAAAAGTATGGTCCAGCTTTGCATAACGAAAAACTTAGAATTAGAATTTCGCTTTACATTTTAATTTTTTTTTATCAAAATTATTTTTAATTCTTTGATCTGAAAATAAGAACTTATTTGCGAAAATTTGTTTCATCAGACTCTTTTCGTGCAAACGCGATTTGTCGATTTCCACATTCGGAAGCGTTATTTAGGTTACCTCGTATCCCCTCTCGTAACCGGGACTAGATCTACCGCGTTACCCCATCTACACTCGGTTGGGGTGGATTTTGCACGGAGAGGCACGAACGATACGGCGTATAACTCCGTCGGGGATTGATGCGCGTCGACTTTTTTCACGATTTTTTTTTTAGATTTTTTTTGCTAACCGCGAGTGCGCCGCTACATAGTATGTACCCGTCGCTATTTTTGGGACGAGAGGAGGTTATATGTATGCGGTATTGTTCGTCTCGGTGTTTTTCGACATCCGAGAGATTGGATTTTTTAAATTTGAAAATACAACAGCTCACGAAACTCCGTGGTTTTTGCGCGTCAGCGAGGAAAAAGAAAAAAATAACTAAAAATGTGAAAGAGATTTTTTTGTTTTTTTTTTCTCATTTTCCATCTATATACCGATGGAGTGCCCAGTGTGTCATAGTTTTTCCACCATAACCGGATGCGACATGAATATGGCGAGAACGTGTGGTCTGGATTCGAAATATAAATCCGGGAATGGAATTTTCTGGCGAATGATAAAAAGTCACTTTTGATATTTTTTGTTCTTTTGTTCAGAGGCGAATCTGTTTCGAAAATTGACGCATATGTCATTCAGCATTTGCTTGTTATATTGATGGAGAAATTCTTCTGGAATTTTATGAAGAGAATGATGTGACTATTGTATTCATATGAGGGAAAATGTCAAGTTTATATCTTCAGAGTTTATTGCAAATTGAACAAAAATACTGTTCAACCTTCTGTAAATAGTTAGTCCATTATTGCTTCCGTATAAACACTTAATTATCGCTAGAATAACTAAATGAATAAAATAGAAAATTCAATAGTTGAGAAAGGATATATTTCGTACCGAGTGTAAAAAAGTGTTTTCTGGCGAGTGATATAATCCCATGAGCTAAAAATCACGTTTTTCCACTGATTACGAAATATACAATTTCAGCACGCTATGCACTAAGAAAAAAAATCTTGTCTCCAGGAAATTTGTTTTCTCTTTCGATAGCATGAATTTGAGTCAATTAAGTTTCTGACCTTCGGTAAATTTTATAGAGTAGAGAATGTAGATATTCAGAATAATCGAAATCTATTCATCCACAAGAATGGATTATTTAAATAAAAAAAGAATTGATTACTACACTTTATCCTATGTTCATTCATAGCTGCTTAAGGTTGTAGTAATAACGGTTGGATTTACGCAAAACAAAAATCTTCTAGTCATGCAGTAAACATTTCTTGCTCGACATAAAATACGATTATATCAAATTGCTTACTAAACTATAGTAACTTGGCTTGGGTTGAGAGCTCATGGCATACGAGAGAACATCAGTCTCTACTCAAAAATAAGTCGATTTATTTCCTGTAAGTAACAAAGTTTTCTTCCCGTTAATAAATCTACTTTTTGTCACTCAGTCCGTAAAGCACTACTTCACGGCCGCTTCGTGTTCGTGAATCACCGCCCACGGGCGTCGTGACAAAAAAAATTGTTTGACACACGGTTGTAAAGACCTTTTCTGCCTCATATGATTACAGAACTCGCCTTCGGCTCGTCCTGTAACCTCATATTCGCCAGACTATGTTAGTAAAAGTTTTTTTTCTCAGTGTTAGAAAAGTGCCTTCCAGTCACGCGATGTGACGCGGTGCCCCTATATTGAGATGAAAAATTTTATTCGTAATACGTGTAAAAAATGTTCCCAACACCTCTTCATGCACTCTTCTCAACCGCGGATTGTTACAGGCCCTTGCCCGAAAAGTACCACGGAGAAATGTCGATCTTGGGGTTTTTGACTCATGTGGTTGGCCGCCTCACCACGGAAATATACTATTTTGTACTTGTTACGAAATATAATATTTCTTATTAGGTTTCAATATCACAGAGAATGAATTTCAAAAATGTTTTGTAGAAAGGGTATCTCGTCGTAGTGGCAACAAAATACTTGACTGCTTAAAACATGCAATTAAGACGCCACAATTTTTCTCAAATAAGACTTGCTTGAGAACTTGGTTGTTTTGCTTCGCAGCTGTAGAAATCATGAAACGTACACAAATTATCGAAATTCACCATTTCGTTTTCGGCGTCGTTTCCTTCATGTGGGTCTAAAAGTTAAGCACACGGAAAAAATTGCTTTATAGAGGAAAGTCGAGTGAAATTGTCTACGAGGTGAAATGAGAGGCAAAATTCGGAATTATGGAGGTAGGATACGTTTTTCGCTTGTTCAGTTTTTCGGTTTTCCCAAAACAGTTACGTTCCAACTCAATTATGTTTTTAATTTCCTCAGAGTTAGGTGTTCCATTGATAAGAGAATCAAAGAGTAAATTATCCAAAAACTACCAAAAAATATTTATGACACTGGAGAAAATGATTTCTGGGAAAGGAGTCGTTTATGAGCATTTATCCTGTAAACTCGAGAGCGGTTTAAACCAAAAAAAGGGTTTAAATTTGAAGAAAGGTTCTGTGCACTAGGGTCAGGAACTTGTCCTTGGGTTTATCAGTAAGATTTTTTAAAATTTATCATAGTATAGTTTTCCGATCACTGGCGAGGCGAGCGATCGTGTCTTCATCGCGCTAAATAAAGTCTGTTTTAAAGAAATATTTACCAGAGTCGTCCAAATTATTTATTTGTTCCTCTCCGTATTCCAAGACATGACTTTCTACCTTTCAAAAATTTGTAGTCCGTAGTCCGTAGATCAGCTATTAAACGACATTACATTAAAAAAACACTAAATTGATTTCTCTTATTCAAAATGAAAGAAAAAGAAGCGACTTAATTTTCCCCTGGATCTTATTTGGCTCCCCCTTTCTCCTTACCTATATACCTCCAAATTGTCAAAAATTTGTATACGGTAGGAAAACAAATCCAAGAGAAATGTTTACCAATTCTAGTTTTTCTATAAATGACAATATTACGAAATTCAATTTTTCTTCTCATCGAGTGCATAAACATGGGACAGGTGAGGGGAAGATATCTAGGGCGGTGCGAGGCCATGCGACAGGTACATCCGATTTACGTCGACGAACTGCCTTCGCCCGGTTGCTTCCTCGCTCGTTCCGCATGACGTCGTACGGGAGCCGAATGGGGCCAGTTACACGGATGATCTGGCAGAAACGATCGATACACGGCCCATCTCTCGGTGTTCCTGTGTACTGGAGATGGGGGAGGATGCGCCGAGAGCGAGGAAGTGCCAAGGTGGCTTCCGTTACTCTCTGAGACGGCGGCAGGGATGAACGGAAAGGGAGAGTAGGATGGAAACTATCGTCTCGTTAAGTGCGCCTGAATTCACCACGATATTTCCCTCCTAGTCAGTTAACCATAATCCATTCGCTAAATACGTCCTAATTTTGAAGCTGAACGTTAGTGATTGCCTTCCAGCATTCTCATGTCTATAAATTTCTTCAGTGGATTCGAAGATATATTTTTGGTGATGGCGAAGCAATTCGAAAAACTACTGTTTATGTTTATCAAAATTGACATACATTAATAATATCGCAAAGTTGATTCTTAACGATGATCATTTCACTGCCAACAGACTAGAAAAATTTGAAACTTTATAGATAATTGACTAATAATGTTCAGAAGAGTTACATTAAATCAGTTTTGGAGAGAAAACAATCTTGACTTTGGAATTTTTTGAAAAGCTTAAAGACAATAATACACCAACTGAAAGAAATCTCTTAGAAGATTTTTTTACACATTTTTTTTTGTGTAAATGGAGATTTTACTCACACTTCGCGTACGCAAACCCTTGCCTCGCATACGTTGCATCAAAAAATAGGGTCCAATACTCGCGGAAATGGTGGTTTTAGACTCGTGGAATTATATCGCTCGTCTTCGGCTCGTGCTGTATACTCTCCACGACCCCAAAAACACTCCCGCAATTTTATCAAAATATATTATATTTATTTTTACCTGCAGTTTTCACTATTTTCATTGATTCTCACGGAATAAACGAACTACACTTACAGTTTTGCAATGAAGAAATTCGGCGAAATTGTAGGGGAACCATGAAGTGAAAATTTCTCATCAGCAACCACAGATTTTTATTTTATTCTAAAAAAGCAACATCGCTACAAACTTAGTTTGGATTTAAGATGGGGAATGTTTGTGTTAGTGATGTAAAAAACTGAGAAATGAAAATTGTCTATAGCATAATAAAACAACCATTGAAATCATTTCCCCAGAATTTTATTTCAGTTCTAGCCTACATCATACTTGATTAATGATAATAAAAGTAAATCAATTGGATTTCCTCTCTTCTGGAATAATTATCGACCTCGTCAAAAAATCTGGTATATGACACCATTTTTTCAATACATATGTGTAATGATGAATTCTAAATGATAATATATTTTCATTCAGTAACTCATTAATATTTCTTACGAATTTTTCAATTATTTAATGACTTTCTACTGTAGTTTTTACATTACAAATGATTTTATCCCTTACTAATTGAGGTCATTAAAATTATTACTTTAAAATAATTCCCTTAATAGACAGTCGAAAATATCACACTCGCAAGAAGTGAATTAATTCCTAAATTTCAATGGAGATAATGAACATCAATTTTTAATCGGAGTGATTGCTCTTCACGCCCTAGAAAAATTCAGATGTATGGAAATGGGTATTTATTGCTGCCATCCCACGTTATATCTTGATCATGTTATGTATCGAATTATTGGCGTTGCAATGGGAAAAACATTCAAGCAATACCTATTCAGATCTTGTGAATTTTTCCATGCGTGATCTTTGCGTGAATTCACATGGGACGATCTCACTACACTGAGAAAAAAAATTTCTAGCATTGAGTAAATATGTTTTTGCAACCAAACCCATTCCATTGAATGCGATTTTGCTTTATATCAACACGCTTC
>JAPYZM010004155.1:0-14332 GCA_030522845.1 Psyttalia concolor
TCTGCCGCTTTATACCAATTCACCGGCGAGAAATTTCAAACATAAATGTCCACAGATGATAGTATCATAGTCTTGATAATTTTTAGGGTTATATTTCACCACGATACCGCCACCGAAATAATTTATTAAATCTTGAGGACGCCAATTGCCATAGCTAGCAAAGTGGATAACTTCATGATCCTTCTTTTTATATGCGACCCAGTGGGTGCCTGGGCCATCAAGATTGACTATAGCTGACTCATATTTCCATGGTCCACCTCGAGGCAATGCATTTTTCATATAAACACGACGAAAATGTGGAATTTTCATGGAGCCGGCATACTTCATCAAGTCTCCATCAGTGAGAGCTCGGTGCGGTAGTCTTCCTAGTTTTTTGGATTCAAATATAACCCCAAACCAGACTGGTAGGGTTTTAAGTATATGTCCTTCTCTAGAATAATGGATTCCGTCGTGCGGTTGTGACGTTTACTCTCTTCTACTTCTGCACTAGCATGCTTAGAGGTGTTGATAGCTTTGGCTATAACAGCGGCTCCACATGCTAGAGCACCTGTTGCACTGAGTCCAGCAAATAGTGGAATTAAAAATGCTGGTAAAACTCCACTAATTTTAACTGACATTTTTTCTGCCTCCAGCATTTTTGACCGCTTCACGTGCACGGAGTGTAGACATACGAAGTGTAGACTGTTTCTATCTTTGTCAGGCCTACACACATATCCCAAAATACTTGGTACGTGATAATACAAATTTAATCATTCTCTTTCGTCAGGAATAAATGACTTTAAAACACATCGATTAAGATCCTGGTAATACAGATATGTCGAACTCAGAGTTTAAAGAATTATGCTCAGCTTGTTCGAGTACCGATAAGCATGGTTTTATTACCATCAACAAAGACTGTGAATTGCGCGGTATCGACGAGGATTTGATTGCTTTGTGTGTATATAAAAAGAGGCTAATTATTGAGCCTTTAGCCAGTGTTGAATTGAACGCATAACCTTCAACATGCAGTCAACAGCGTTGCAAGAGGAGTCGGACGCATTGCATCACATTGCTGAGCAAACCAATTCGTCGTAAATATCAAACTATCAAAATTGACAAAGATATTACGGAGCGGGCTATGAATGAAGCTTTGAAACCTGTAATCACAGCACTTGAAAAATTGATTGATCAAGGAGGAAGGCAGAAGAAAAAGAAGAAGAGAAACGAAAATATTATTAAGAATGCAGATAATTTTAAACCAGAAATGGCCGCAAGTAGCCCATAACCGACGATGAGTCCAGAAGAAGAAGAAGCGTCGCATAACAACTCAACAACTCAGTTGTCGCAGAAGTGACTGATGAGTCATCTTCTGACCCTGGGACCCTACTCCAATGGTACCTCAGCAAGTTTAGTATGGAAGAAGAGAAACAGCTGGATAAACAATTTGGTGTTCGTAGGGTGAATGAGGATTGGAAAATTGGAAATGCTAAGGTGATCTTTAATGGAGATACAATGCACTTCTAATTGACTTGAGGTCTGGCTGCTTTGATTTTTCACAAAAATCCCGACACAACGGATGTGACAATGACAGATCAAACAAATTATGGTGACATTCTGCGCAGCACTAACGCCCGTCGAATGTATTACGATCCAAATAAGCCCATAAGAAATAGAAATGCTACTGAAAATTTCATAAATATCATTGAACCTTTGATTGGAACGTCGCAAAAGATTGGCAAAGGTTTAATACCAAAGTTCATGGTGGCTCAAAGGACACTGTCCCAAAAAATCGATTATATTCATTAGGATAATCCAAATGAATTAGTTGATCACAGCATCTCAAGCCGCGGGCAATCCCAATCACTCCAATGAAATCCTCTGCATTATCGAAGAACTACGTGAAGCTGAAATTATATATTAAAGCCTACATTCACCTGAATCATCTCATTCTCATCATGAGTGTCGATGTATTTGGACGACAACTGTCACACAGCAGCAATAAAATCACCGCCACTGGAAGGAGAGGTCCGACAGGTGACGGATATAAACGTACTCCAGAAGGGAATTTTAGTTTGAAGGGCAGGAGGTTATGTAACATTGCTGATGCTGTGGAGAAGTCTGAAGTTTCACTGCATATTTTGCATGGACATCGGAAGGTGGAACTCAATAGAGTTGAAATATCAAGGATTTGACCACTACATTTATCAACAGTTCGAGAGAGCTGAGAGGAAACTAGGACTACACGGACACAAAATCGCAAAGGTTAATAATGAAAGAAGTGGAGTCCAAGAAACGAATAATAGCAGAGGAACTTCACCGTCCGGCCCGGCGAAACTATTCAAGAAGACGCGTTGAAATTAGTGGTCTGGATGAATTTGGCCGGCTGATCTCGTGGATATGATACAATATGTACAGGCAAATCGAAATTATCGATATCTTCTAACTGTCATAGATATTTTCTCCAAATATGCTTGGGCCATTCCTATTGAATTGGAAAATGCCAATGATATTGTGGATGCTATGAAACTCGTCCTGCAAGAGGACCGTATTCGAAAAAAAATCCACGTCGATCAAGGCAAAGAGTTTTACAGTAAAAATTTTCTAGCCTACATGAAAAAAATAACATACACGTGTACTCCACCTTCAGCAACCTCAAGGCATGTATATATGAACGCTTCAATCGAACATTGAAAAATAAAATGCAAAAAGTCGCTATTGAGATTAATTTACGGAAAAATACGGGATAATAAGAATACAAAAATTAATTTCAAAGTAGGAGATAAAGTGCGAATCAGCAAGTATAAAACTGTTTTCGAAAAGGGATACACCACCAACTGGACAACAGAAACATTCACAATTTAAAAAGTGCAAAATACCAATCCTGTAACACATAAACTGGCTGATGGGCAAGATGATGCAATCGAAGGTGGCTTCAGATTCGTTCGATGATTTCGTTCGCATTGCCGTATTCAAATCGATGTACGGCTTGAGCCACGCTGCTTGCATGAACTTCGCATACCCAGGCTCAGGCACTACTTCAAGTTCCGGTAATGAATGACATAGGCTCTTTTATCATACACTATAGTCATGAGTTCGGTATTTTTGTGATTCGGAGGAATAAAATGCTCAGCACATAGTCGCAAGTCGCACTTCTAAAATATATCCATTTGGAGAATTATCGGGGACATTGAGGACATTGAATCCCTCCGGAGTTTGCCACTCAAATGTTTCATAAGCCAAGTATTGACTCATACCTGCACCATACAAATTGTTGACATCAAAGTACATGAGATAGGACTCCGCTTCATTTGGATTATAATTTCCACCCTTATATCGATTGTTGGCATGAACATAACGGTTTGTACATTGAGCCACACCACCTCTGATACCTTTTTCAATAAATAAAAGCTTATCTGAGTCGGTAAAAAGGTCAATCTCCACTCCAGTGCATCTCAGCATTGCATCGAATGCCAGTCCAGGTGCTGTGTAATAGTGTAGTAAATTAGGTTTGTATACTGAGAGGCAATTTTTCCGGAAATTTTCAAAAATGTCAGTCAAGAGAAGAACGTCAGTTTTCAAGTAGAGGTCAGAATATTCACCGCGTGTTGTGATATGGAACTTCCTCCAAACTTCCTGAGCGTGTGCATCATCGTCCCCTGAAATTTCTTGATTGTTTTGTGTGGAATAAAAAGCCTTTCTCGATGGTAATTCTCTATCATTCAATTTCTCCCAAATATCCAGATATTTGTATGGAAACATACCCTTTCGCATTACCACAAGGAATTGCTCGTCATTGCAATGAGCGCATGTAGTAGTTTTATCGTCATCAGTCAAGTATGGTGGTAGTTTTTCCAGGCTACTAGCCATAAATCTGAATGAACCGATGAATCTCAGGCTAACCTTTGTCTGCGGAATAGATTTCTTGAATGAAATGTACTTCTCCTTCGTTAGAGGGAGTAACTCAACAGCACCATTGAACTGCTCTATCAAATTCACAATTATAAACTGAGCATCATAGCCCGAAAGATTATGAAAAATCAACGGTATTTCATGTAAATTTTTATAATTTATGTTGCCTCCCGCATGTGCCGCCCCACGATAGTTCCCAGTGAAGTGGCAATGATCTCGATATTTAATGTCTGTCAAACTGAATAGCCCCTCACATATATGACACACTTGAGCCGCTGCGAATTCTCGGACTTCTGTGTATGTGAGTGGCGCCATTAGTACCACTGTTTGTAATTTCTCATTCACCATCACACCAATCTTGTTCAATTCACTCATGAACCATTTGATACAATCATTTCAGGGTTGCAGGACACACTCGAGATCAGCGTAGATGGTAAATGGCACAGGCACCTTGTATTTGTGATTTTTAAATGTCAATATTTTCGTCTCCTCTGATGCTAGAACCATTTTACACATGTTGATAATGAAACACCATAACGCTTTCATACCCAAAATGAAGGTGGTGGGGCAGCATTTCATGTTAAAACTTATGCTGACTTCAGTATACACTGAGGGACCCATGATTAGATGAATGGCATGCGCACTACGCAAATTTCGAGAGTTACTGCTAGTGGGAATTCCCTAGTGCGGGGGATATCGGTGGTAGCTTAGACACACCATTTTTTTCGTTAGCTAAAATGGGTTGTAATGCCCTAACATCCTTAAGCCAATGAAGCCATGTTAAATATTCTATTCCTGTTCTAAAATTTGTTAACATGGTTTGGCATAAAACATGGAAATATAAATTATCTTTTAATTACTTTTTTCGTTGGTTCGGACAACGGCGAATCATTTTTCAATAAATTTTCTCCTCAATCCAAATTATTTCTTATTACAAAATAAAAAATTGATGTGTTTTTTTTAGGAATTAGACATTAGAGAAAACATGCTAATCTTCCCTATGACGACTATCGGCTGAAAATTAACAAAACCATTGAGAATGAGGAGAACTACACCCCATTCTTTATCCTATTCCTGTCACAGCGGGAGTGTTACGGCCGAGTTACCAGCGCTGGCAACTCACCCAGCCATCAGCCTACCGTGGCGCCATCTCTCCGCTGGGAGGGAGAACTGAGCTTCTACTTTGGTCTATCGCCTCTGGCACCTGCCATCGATTTCAGTGACCTAGTCGAGAAGTCGATGCGGTTGCCATCTCGCGGCATTTTCCTAATGGGCTTGTATCATATGATGTATATCAATAATAATTTTATCAAATTAATAAATAATAATGTAAGTAGTCTTGCGAATGTGAATCGGTAGCCTAGTAGACCATTTCTACATGGTTTTTCAATCTCATTTTTGCGTTTTTAGCCAGGAAAATAACAAATACAATCTCACACGCAACCAACACGTAATACCGTGTTCCTTGCATCACCAGGGACTTTAACTCACTAAGGCGAAAAACGTGGTCAAACGTGTTCGGAAGGCGGAGGCGAGAAGTCCGCTTGGACTGCGCTGACTGGTAGCAACAAATTTTACCTCGCAGGTTTCAAGGCACGTAACAAATCCAAAATTCGGGCGCGACAGAAGATCTCACTTTTCCCGAATCAATTTCCAACGGACGGTTGTTCTTAAAAATGATCGATTCTTCCATAGGAAAAAAAATTAAGAAAACAAGTGCTGGATGGCCGTCCTACTCTAAACTTGGTATTTTTAAAAATATTTCCATGCTTTATTCACAGGAGATTTAGGTAACGTCAGTGTGCTTATTGGGTGAATTTCAAATATCTACTTATACTCTCACGTTCATGAGGGAAGTACGGAAACCAACGTCAACTTGGCAAGATTTTTACACAAATTTCTCTTCAAAATTTTTTGGTAGTATTTCACTGGTTTTTGCGCTATATCATTTACCCATTTCAATCGCATTATATTCTTAATCAATCGACACAAATTTAATTCCTTCATCGCAAATGGTTGATAAAAATTGAACAACTTACTGTCAATTATTGATAGTGATTGATTATGAATCTTCAAACGATTTCCTTTCGATCAAAAAAAAACTGAATAAAAAAAATTTTCAATAATTGTGGCTAGTTACATGACTCAAATTTTGTAATTTTTTTATAATTCAATGGTTCACTAAGAAATATTAGTAAATGCACGTCAATCACTGTCAAACGATTACCAATCGATCTGATGCCGTAATTTCTAGAAATCAAATATTGGTCGGCTAAGCCCATGTGAATCCACTACTATCTTAGACGGCCCCTGCATTACCCACAGATACAGACTCCATCGTAGTTCAGGCGTATTTGATCGATTGGTAATCGTTTGACAATGATTGACGTGCCTTTGATAATATTTGTTAGTAAACCATTGAATTATAAAAAAATCTTGAAATTTCACTCATGTACCTAGCCAACAATTATTGCAAATTTTTTTTCATTCAGTTTTTTTTTATCAAAACGAAATCGTTTGAAGATTCATAATTAATCACTATCAATAATTGATAGTGTGTTGTTTCATTTTTATCAACCATTTGCGACAAAGGAATTAAATTTGTGTCGATTGATTAAGAATATAATTCTCAATCCATTGAAATGAGTTTCATCTCTTTGTCTGTATAAGGGGGGTGAGGTGGGATGGAGGAAGCTATAAATTTATAAATAGGGCTCAATATACCGCGCCCACTCAATGTGAGAGTTCTGTAGCCTCACTTATCATGTTTTATCCCCTACTCCACGCTGTACTCCGTTTACTCCGGTTTCAACGAGTCCTGCTTTACTTACAGGTACGCACTCCATCGTAGTTCAGACGCCACCGCTATGAAATTTTGCCTCTCCATAAGTGCTAACAATCCCCCCGTAGAATCTCTAGTGTTAAATTATATATGAGACATACTAATCCACGCAGGCGGCCAACATAATGGGACAGGACTCACGCTTTTTGATATGAGAAAAATATGATGAGATGAAACTCACGAAAATTCAAATTTATCGCTGTTGCTATCGAGTGATTTCTTTATTTAACTAGTAAATGACAAAAGTGAAACCACCATCGGACAGATCAACCCATATTTATATGGTGTATCTAACGATGGTTTTGCGTGTTATCCCGTGGTTAATGTGATAAACATGAATTCATGTTTTTTTCAGGAGTTATGTCTGCGTTGGGAGCTGTATATGATGCGCGACAGCTCTGCCTGTTTCGTCGACTTGGCGATACGTTATCGAGTATCTTGATAGAAAAAGTGGATGAGCGTGTTTCAGAATTGATCGGCATACGGCTTTTTAGGTTTTAATCACATCTTTAGTGTCGAGCGCTTTTTTCTTGTAGGTAAGTTGAAATGTGTGTGGATATGGTTGCGATTATTCATTATATATTACAATGATATGTCATTATACATTATAATGACACATGTTATCTGGGAATTTTAATTAAACATTGAGCGGATCGGATAGTAAAATGCAATACCTTGAGAATGGTAATTCGAAAAAGGTTGATGATTCCACGTATTTGATGTACAATATAAATTCATCCATCTAGTGCAAATAAAACCAACATTTTTGCTTTTATTTTTACATATTGTAAATCCTCATACGAAGGAAGCTATATAATGATAGCAAATTCTGTATTTTTATGCAAGAATGATGAAAATTTATCCACTTTTCGAATTTGGAAATATACACCTTAATTTTGAGAAGCGATAAGCAAAAAAGATCGAGTTCCCATTCTTGGCAATACACAATGACATAAGTATAAGGAACGGCTTCAATGTTTCATTATAGCCGAATATATACAAACTCGTGGAGCCCTTTTCACCTTATCGTACCATCAACGTCAAATACATCCGTTTCACATACATGTTTTAGGTAGACTGCACGCCGTCATATACAAAGACTTCTATTGCTAATAGCGATTGACCACTACTTATAAAGAACACCATTGCATTTATACCACGTACACGCAACTGATTCCCATACGTGGTGAAATCTTGACTAGATAAGAATCATAGGATCAAAGTCAGCTGATTTACTATATCTGATAAAAGCTGGGAGTAGCTGTGCAAACTTATAATCTTCAATATATGTATATATGGGTGATTCCATGGACATAGCGATTTTTTACGCCAATATTTTTTCAAATATCAAGATGGCAGTAAATTTTTTTTGAACGTATTTTCGTTATATTTTGGGTATTAGAAAGATGTCCTGACTTCCATTGTACTAAACATCTTGTCAGTAAAATATGTAACAGTAGTCATGGAATAATTACATAAAATAGCGCTGGAGATAATTATTCATTTTTTCGTAAAACTTGTGGACAAAGTTTAACGCTTTATAGCGGGCTTGTTATACACTATTTATAATTAATTTTTGTGGAAGAATGTTAGATTTTCAAACGCCTTTCATACCCCAAAGAGATAATTCGTTTTTATGATCAATTTATGATAACGAATATCGATTGAATGGTCAATTTCAACAAAATAATAGACGACGTTTGTGACATTTTCCGTATTCTTTGACTGCTTACAATGAATTCATACAATGGAATGGTTGGAATGTCTACTGAACTCATGTGATTTGATGAGGCGAATATGATATAGCGATAATTATTCGAAAAATTAATGAATGAATTCATTTTTTTTTTGGTAATAACCCTCGTTGACACGAATATTGCTGTTGGCATGGAATCACCCATATACAGAATAAAATAAGAGATTTAGAAGTATTCTTTCAATTCACTTTCCAATGATGTTATGAGGGAACCTTGCATAACTTTTCTATAATAGATTTTCAATTAAACACACTGCATTTATATTGAAAGGGTATCATTATTTGGTGTTGCATATATAAAATGATTTGATACATCTCCACCTGAGTTATCATCTTTATATATCTGTGCATGTCCTCCCCTTTCCGTTTGGATTTTTATATTACACACTCGGCGCCACGGATATTAGAAAAGAGAGCTTTATATATTACATCTGTGAAAGGCCCACACATTGAGATTTGGCAGCCTCCCCTTACTACTAGCTTTTCTCACTCTCACCCCACAACATTTACTTCCCTTCTCTCTGTTCTGGCCTTGCCTAACGCTCTCCGACTCAACTTGCGATTATTCAATTCATCGGCCTGTCAAAAACACCAGTGCACGCTGGCTTCCCTGGCCGTTTCGCTGTCTTTGTCACCTCTTCCTCTACGCCCCCTTGCTCGCATCCGACATATGTGTTCAACATCATAACCATGAGAGGGTGTGTGTTGCATCTTTCAACTTTATATACTCTCTCGAAACGTTGTTTGAATACTTCTCCATCTGTATAGTGGGTTTTGATCTATCCATAAACCATAAATGACGCATTCCCTGAACTTTTCAAGGGTTTCACTGAATCAGTTTAGCAATCGGAGATGATTAGACTATTCTCGCTGTAAAATTATTGGGGCAACCAGAGGCGAATCGTTTATGAACAGGTGAATTATTCAAGTTCGGGAAAAGAAGCACTGGTTATTGACACGGATACAGCAACATAGTGTCAAAGAGACATTATAGCAGGAAAATTATGATGAAATTAATATATCACGAGTCATTGAATACATACAAGCTGCTAAACAGATTATCGCCTCTCTCTTCATCTTATGACGGTTTCAGTTACAACAGTACAGAAATCTCATCTATGTTCTGACGCTGGCTTATGGCCATCTTCTACATCAAAATTGGATTCCATTGTTCTCCGCTCACATCAACTCGGATTGCAACCAACCCCACAACATTAATTGTAATTTCCCAAGTACTTTCATTCTATGGATAAAAATCGATAAGACCGAAAAACCGAAGTCCAATAGAATTCTCTAACAAACTCGCAAGGATTTTTTCGCACTGTTTTTATCCGTATTTATTCAATCTTGATTGATTTTTGAAAGTAGTACAAAACATGTAGGGGCACAAACTAATTTGATAGAAATTATTTGATCAGTACCTTTTTTTGTATTCAGTTTTACGGATTGCATTCCTCACCAAGATTCTAATGGATGCGTAGTATTATTTACAAAATACACAACTTAGAACACCAATGTTGTCGAGAAATATCGTTCAATCATTAAAAAATCCGGGTACAAGTCGATTCGCCGGTAGCAATGGGTACCCGGGAGATCATTAATTTGTACTTTACTAGTATTTTCTTTCTTTTTTGTATTACAAAAAGGGGCTAAAACTATAATTGATCATTTTTAGATATGGTTTGATTGCAATGTCATTGACCGCAATTATAATGTCGTCTTCTTGGAACAAAATCAGAATACCTCTAAAGCCATTACTGAAGTTTTACGTGTTCTATTTCAGGATTTCTGTGCGAGTTTTTTCAAACCAGGTGGCTTATTCTCTGGTAACTAATATTTAAAACTATATTTTAAACTAAAACTAATAATTCAATTGTGCACAACAGGCTTGCAGAATTCGTATTTCACAGAAGTAATTTCTCCCTCTTAATAACCATGTAATATTATTTCCCATTCATTCAGTTAATGGAAAGTCCAAAGTATTCTCATTAGTAATAATCGACTCAATTTGAATCTTCCTTCATTCATATAATTAATTGAAATATATTTTCGACACTAACTAAAAAAGAAAAAACGTTCAAGCACCATGAGAATAATTTTTTTAATTCTCTGATGACGAAAAAAAATTAATTTCATTAAATTTCATTGCAAGCATTATATCCATACAAACTTGGAGCCATTCGAGAATATCTGACAAAATTATCAAAAATGTAAATCTGCAGAAACAGTCCATGAAGACTTATTCCTTCGTGAAATTTAGACAAATCATCATAAAAACTAAATTGATGAAAGTGGTTTCGTGACCTGCTTCTAATTTCGACCCACATTTACTCGATTGCAAATCTTTCGACCGAAAACCGAAAGGGAATTGTAACTTCCAAAGAAACATTCATCGAGACTTCCTTCTTTCTGAAATTCTTGGAAAATGGAGATACGCGAGAGCTTATTGCCCAAGTAACCATTTTGTTTTGTTTATCTCTCTCGCTCATCTCTTAGTCATCAGGCCGAGTACTCCCGCGGATTTATACACGAAGCATCTATACATGACCGCCATATTATGGTTTTTAGTATAAGTTAAAAATGACGCACAATACGCAAAATGTAACATGACTCTTATTATATGAATCGCCTACGGCCTTTCGATTTGTATAAATAGTTTATCTCTCAAATCAATAGATAAAAAGATGTGTATCATTTCACTCAGTGTTTTCTTATTTTCCGGGATCTCGATTACTTTTGTGAGATTCGATTTTCGACGGCGGCGATGCCCTGAAGTCGCATTTATTACTAGTGATCTTGTGATATAGTGATATAGATACAACGATGGTAGGCCAAAGTAGAGGCTCTGTCATCCGGTTTTGGGCGACGTCAGCGTACGGTAGATCTTACCGCAGTCAGCGATGGCGCGACGGTGGATTGAAGGGCTATGCGAGAGACGGTAGTGTTGCTAAGAAGTTATCATAAACCATATTATATTAGCCGCGATTAATTAATAATTAAAGAAATGAACTTATAGAGTCGATAGCAAATCGTTCGCAAGTCATAGGAAAATAGCTGAAATCGTTCAAGACTCGAACGTTGCTATATAAAAAATTAAAAACTATTGCCCCATATAGTTAGGCGTGTACGATTTTCAGCAATGTAATTGAAATACATAATTTTAATTTTAAATTTAATTTCTAGAACGGCAATGGAATAAAAGTGAATACTAAGAAGCTGTGGTTAAATCGAAACCATCAGCTCTTAAACAATGTAACTCTTTTACCCTCATCTGTCAACACTCCACTATTCATTCACCACCAATTCACTAATCCATTATTTGTCGTTCAAATCCGAAGACCTGCACGATATCAGCATCACATAGAATTCGCATCTGCTTCATCGTGCAACCTTTTTAACGATAAAAGGACAACAAGAATGTAGGAACATTCTCTATTTTATCGGATTCAGTATTATTGAAACAGAAAATGATTCTTGTATCGGCATCCTGTTTTGCAAAAGCAGCTGAAATACTGTGAAAAGCCGAAAAAAAATCGGGTAAAAAACCCCAAGTAACCGTTTTGAAACGCCCCCAACGAAGAGAATTCGAAAAGGAACAGCACGTAATGAGGTGATCTAAAATCTTTACACGGAATGAATGAAGTGAATTCAAAATAAAAAAATACGTGACATAAGAAAGAGCTTTCCGTGCAATAACGCTATAGTTTTCCCATACCAAGTACAATCGTAGAAATCTCAGAAGTACAGGCTGGTTCATGGCCAACCAATTTCCTCAATGAAGGCGAGCTGTAAGGAAATGTGTTATAAAAAGCGTCGCAAAAGCGTAAAAAGGAGGGTAGGCGGCGCGGCAGGTGGAATTTGGTGAGAGAGAGAGAGGTTTCCGTGTCCCCGGTAGCTTAGTTGGAAGAGCGCCCGGCGCGTAACTGGGAGGCCCGGGTCGGAAACCCGGCTGGGTTATCGGGTTTTGTTGTCTCTAAGTCCTAATTCCATGCGAATTTCCCCCCCCCCTCTCTCTCTCTCTCTCCCTCTCCCTCTCCCGCTCCCGCTCCCGCTCCCTGTCCCTCTCCCTCTCCCTCTCCCGCTCCCTGTCCCTCTCCCTGTCCCTCTCCCTCTCCCTCTCCCTCTCCCTCTCCCTCTCCCTCTCCCTCGCGAGAATCCTCCAGATTCTGCCGGTTATTACGAAACGGACGGAAAACCTCGATACCCTGTCTACTAAACTGGACTCGGTGCAGTTGGAGCTCTCTGACGTCAAGGCTAAGCTCTCTGCCCTTCATTCTTTGCCGGATCTTGTGCATCGGGTGGACCTTGTGGAGACTGCTGTGGCTGTGCACAGCGAGGAACTGCGTGGGCTCAAGGAATCAGTTGCTGAGCTTACTTCGAACCTGAGCACTCCCTCCAGCTTCTCACCTGCAGCCTCTGGTGCTATTGCAGGTACAGTGAGCTCCGTGGAAGAGACCATGAAGGAAATGGTTGACTCTCTAGCTGGAATTAACGCGGACGGACTGAGGCTAGTATTGCATATTGACCTCTCTGGGCTTCACTCACCCCTCAACTCTGACCTTAAAAGGCTCTAAAAGACAATAAAAGACATTCGCAACGTGCGTCCTCTTGGTGGAAGATCGACCCCTTCTAGTTCAGCACCAGCATCAACCTCTTCACCTTCGAATGTGGTAGCCACCGCTAACATGAGGCCTCCTTCTATCTAGGTAACGATGGCGTCTGGTGAGCTAGTTCGTGAGTTAATTATCTCTAAGGCTAGGCATGGCAAGCTTCACTCTTCTCAGTTGTCTGCCGATCTAGTGTCGGCGTCTGGGCCTCATCCTATCCAATCGTCTTTCATCAATATTAATGAGTTTCTCCTTTAAGTTCTACATAATCTCCGGCGAGCTGTGAAGGCGTCCGCTAAGGAGAACGGCTCCCTGACTTTCATTCGCAATGGAGCTGTTTTCATTAAGAAGAAGAAGGAGGATGTTGCGATGAAAATCTCGTCACTGGCAGAACTAAAAAACTTCTTGGCGGGCTCTCAATAAACTCTTCTGCTATTGGTATAACTCCTGTCTCCAATCTCACTCCAACTCCCCCTTCCCCTGCCCAAACAGTCGTCCCGCTATTACTATCTTATTCTTTCCTCGCGCACAGTCAGGCGGCAGGAATGTTGGAATTGGAGGGTCTGCGTGTATGTCATCTCAATGTGAACTCCCTCAGAGCGCTTATTGAGAGATTTAGGCTCTTTTTGGAATCTCGTCCTCCGTTTCATGTGATCCCCATGTCAGAGACTAAGCTTTGTCCTCTTATTGATGATAACGTTGTCTCGCCGGAGGGGTACAGGCTCTTCAGACGCGATCGCAATACGCCTGGCGGCGGTGTTGCGCTGTTCATCGATAACTGTTTCTGGGTTAAAGTCCTTGCCTCTTCTTCTCAGGTCTGGACTAAAAAACCTGGACTTCCGGAATACCTGTTCTGTGAGCTCCCCTGTCATGGCATTTTTCCAGTCTTTGTTGCAATGGTGTATCGACCGCCACATGCCCCCTTCTTTCAGGGGAGCGATGTCATCCCTTCTTTACGGGGCCTCCTGCAGGACTATAGCTCTAAGGTAATTCTTGGGGATTTTAATGCTGATCAACTGTGCTTGGGCAACCCGGATAGGTGTGCCCTCAGTGATGATGTCAGTGAGGACGTAGTTTTCGTTCCGGACGCTCGCCCCAGGTTGTTATCGTTATACCGTAGCGTTCCCTTAGAGTTTCGTGCTGCTTTCTCGTAAGGTTAGGATTTTTGGATTGAATTCGCGTAAACGTGGACCCTGACCCTCTCTCCACGACCTAGCATCCTGAGCGACCCGAGCCTCC
>JAPYZM010004158.1:0-13082 GCA_030522845.1 Psyttalia concolor
TGGAGGCCCTCAATGAAAAACTATCTTCACCCATCCAGACATAGAGTATTTCTATCAGTCGAACGATTGACTGTTGGGAATACTCTATGGCAATAAAGTACGGGTGTAGCCTGGTTGAAAAGCTGTACGTCAAGGCTTGGTTAACCAGTCTGGCCCCCGGCGTGGTACAAGCTTGGCAGACGGGGTTGATATAAAGAAAAAATCCAAGCCTGGTAATTACTTAGTAAGACGACGGTACTAAGCGTGGATGAAGCTAGGACTACCAGAGTCTGGCAACCCGTGGCTTATCCACGCTTGGCCCGTTCGTGAAGCTTGGGAATTCCTACCTGGGCTCCTCTCGCCCGAGAAGCGCATAAAACCCTGCGAAAATGGAATGGCAAGCCCTTCCCGCATTGGAACCCGGGGATTGACCGCACTTATTTGGTCACTGGGTTGAGAAGTAAAGGAACCTTCCGAAAAAAAATCAACGAAAAAAGGCACAAGCGGGCTGTGGGAGCGGGCCATAGCGCATTAATCGAATCCCCCAGACTGTCGAATTTCTCGCGCAAGAAGCTCTCCCTCCCATACGCGTATACGTATGCACGGCGGGGGTAGTCCTCCCCTCCACTACATTACGTCGGGCTGCGTCTCGCTTCCACTACCTGTCGACCTGCATAGCTTCCACTACCACTTGTGCAAGTCACGGCGTCGGGTTTCTTGCGCCAGCGCGGACGGCTGCCTCTACTACGCGAAGGAATTGACGGCGCGAGAGGGGGCGAAAGAGGGAGGAGGGTTGAAGGGAGGGAGGAAGTTTGGAGTAGAAGAAAGATGGAGTCCCACGAGGAGAATGGGAGCAAAGAAGAGGGCGAGGAAGAGGGAGCGAGATGGAAGCTGCGGGGGATACTCGGTCTCGTTTCGACTCTGGGACAGCCCCAGTATATCCATCCTGAGCTTGAGCACCACACCAAGCACGGGAAAATCAATATAGGGAAACCAGGAAGCGTCGGGCAGGCAGGGCGTCGACAGTAACCCCATACAAGCTCCACCCCAGCGCCATCCCACAGCTCTCGTGCGTTTTTACATCAATTGTTGTCACCTATTTTGATATTGCTTTCCATGAAAAAATTATAATTTTCTTTCGCCTTACGAAGCTAGAGGGAGAGCTATGGAGAGCTTGATTGAGGTCTTGGAGAGGGTTAAAATGAGGTCAGATAATGTATTGAGATTTTTAGAAGTCGCATTACGATTTCTGGAAGTCTGAATTTGAGACTCTAATGTATCCAATTAAGAATTTGAAAGGGTTTCATGGAGGATTCCCTCGTAATCTCTCATTTCAGTTTATACTTTAATGCCAGGATAGAATGACGTGTGGATGACGAGCAAAGGGGGCACGAGCTCTGCCGAAGTCGAGGCGAGAACCTTTAATCCTATGACTTTCATTCAAAATATTATTATAAGTTTGAAAACTTATTTTTTTCTGATGAATGGTTCCTTAGGATGTTAAAAATTATATCCCGACGGATTGCAGCTCGAACCAATGCCCAAGTTTCTAAATTTCTAATTTTGATTTTTTTTTCTGACTGCAACAATCACAAAAATGCTATTTATGTGGTTTCCAGAGTGGCTTAGCCTCTCAAGGTATAACATTGTTATATCCCCCTTTGCACAGTAGACGCACATCCGCTCCAAAATGTGATCAAATTTCTGAAAAATTCACCGACAACTCATCCAAAAAGAGTGACCATTCAAATGTTAGAAATCGTCATTGGCAAATGCTCTTCTCAAAGTTAGATTCCGAGGTGGAATCAATACGGAGAGACTGATTTTTCCCCACCGCACAGCTACCGAGCCAAAGATAATTACGATCATGCAGGACGATAATTTTAATCATGCCATTGGCTGGGGTGTGCGGGCGTTATGTCGTCGGCGGTCGGGTGAGGCGCGTGTGCGAAACGTTTGACCCACTTTGGAGTTTGCAGCTCGTAAAAAGCAACAGCATCCCGTCGCAACCCGGCGGCTGCTGGCTGGTGCATCCCTACCACGGCTATACACGCGGTTTCGACCCTGCGCACGTTCGATATCTTGTCTGCTCGACCAACATATCGACGTCGTTCCTACCCCGCGATATATACTCCCTGATGATCAGTTTTTATGGGGATTCTGGGCTGAATTTCGGAATTATTCATCCGGAATTATTTGACAGTGTAAACATTCATGGATTAGAAAGACATATTGTGGAATGATAATTTTAAAAAATTTATTGAGATTGTAACTTCAATTTTCCTGCAATGTAAACAAATGTTTTCGGTAATAAAAGACTTATGGGTACGAAATGCAATTGTTGTTTAGAGGTGTAGACACAGAATATATTAAATTTATGTATTTTTTCCTGTCATAGAATTAATTAATGGAATTTTCAGTGACAGGAAATCATTGTTTGAGAGGCAAAGAGACCGAGTTCATTAACTTTCATTTACTTTTTCATTTGATCAAACGAATTAATAGAATTTTCATTGAAATAAATATCCAAGTTTCTTAATTGACAAGACAAATGAATAAAATAAAACTTTAAAAAGTACAAATAACGAGAGTAGTATGAATTCTTGCCAGATGTAAATTCCATGGTTTTTTCTCCGTACAGAGGCGAGACATCATTACACGAATATCCAACACTCTATAGGGCTGTGGCCTCACACAGATTTTTCTCATTTTTATTGTCTCATTTCTCTTTGTTTGTACTATCAGAATCCATGTCTACCCTGACAAGACTATAATTATCGTCGGAGGCGGCCGAAATGAAAGAAAAAAAGTCACAGATGCCTCGACGAATGTGAATAAGAAACAACAAAAATACGAGTATATCAAACGGAGAATGTAGAAATTAATAAAGAAGTGTGGGATGAGGAAATAATGAAGATTCAACGAGAGGGAAGAAAAAGGGCCGAAAGAGTAACGTGGGAAAAAACATGAAGACGGAGGGTGTAAGGCCGACGTCTAGACCGCGAAACATTCCGATTTTACTCTGCGGAGGTGGTTCTCTTTCGTCTTTATCAAGGAGTTTACTGCGAACGAAAAAATCTGGTGGAATGGAAGCGCCGAATGGAGCCACGGAGATGGAAACACCTATCTTAGAATAAAATTCAATGGCTTTTACTTAAAAGTCCGAAAACCATTGGTTTCATCGGTTCAGAAGAGAAAATCTCCGTACACGGAGAGAAAAATTCTATAAAAATTCTGTGTCAATTCCGTAATCTGGGAGTAAAAACAATATTCCGTAAAAATTACGGAACAGTGACGTACTATTTTATAGAACTTTTCGTATTTTTTTTTGGACTTGTACTGTAAAAAAGTACGGGACTGTTCCGTAATTTTTACGGAATATTGTTTTGACTCCCAGATTACCGCGAAATTTCGTCGGCTACGAACTGTCTATTCATTTTTCATTCTTCAAAATTCTTATTTCAATAAAAATTTGTGGAATTTCAAAACAAATTTGTTTCTCCTTAAACTCACAACTGCTGAGAATTGGAACATATTTGTCTGATTCGAAGGGAAAAGCTCCTCACAGCAACTAAAAATGTTACTTACTCCCCGTATTTTTTTTCTCTGCAGATTTTTCCATTTCTAGGACTTATAAAAGTGACAAAAAAACACTTCTGGATTATTTCAAAGAGACAGAAGGTGGTGAATAAAAACAGAAAAAACAGACGAGAAGAAAATAAAAACAGGTAAAAACACGAAAGGACGAGGTGAAAGACAAAAAGTCACTCAAATTTCGTCTCCCAGTACCATCCAAAAGCATTTCAATTTTTCTCTCCCTTGCTTGTTTTGTATTCGCGTTTTATTCCCAGCTGAATGCAGCTACGTCTCTATTTTGTCTCCAGCAGCTTCCTTTACATTATCGTACCTCGTATTTGCAGCACTACACAGCGAGAGGGATAGGCGGAGTTTCGAGGCCCTTGACACTGGAGTCTGATTTTTTACCTTCGCAGATTGTAATGAGTCCGACGCCCGAAGGCGACGTTCATTGAGTTACATTCGAAGCATAAAAAGAATTCGCGATCGCGAAAAAAATTTTTTTTTTTGGTTTGACGAGTATTTTTCTGTCGGAAGTACACACGTTAATAATAAAGCAATGGATATTGCGAATTTTGAGTGAATTATTTAACGATAATTGAGAGAAGTCATGAACTGTTGAGTGAGCATATTCAATTATTAAATAGAATAAATATTAAACGATAGTAAAAATTGTTCCACTATATGAATAATTGATTCATGTAAATAATCGGGCGCGGGTCTAGCTAAGGTGAATACATAATTAAGTAGTTAAATAAAACTCCCAAAAATTGTTTCAGGGATTGTCAAGTTAATACAATATAAATTTGATCAGATTTTAGAATTTACAATTTATAGAGAATTTTCATTACAAGACATTCCAAATTCAAAAATATTTTCCATTCGAAAAAACGTCGTTAGTCCTACAATTTTCAACAGTTTTTAACGCAATTTTTTAGAGTACTCGATGTCACCTTTAGAATTATTCAATTTCCTCTTTTAATTAACAAATACATTCTATCAAAAAATTATCTTGGCCTACACTTTCTTTAAAATAAAGAAGAAAAAAAATTGCCAGAATTTTCGATTCCATTAATCTAAATTAATCCAACATCATCTTTCATTCTTCGTGAACATTAACATAAAAAAAAAATACGCTCTCAATCTTTAACGCCATCGTTAAAAAAACAGACCACGTCAGAAAGTTTATTGGATGATACAAAGAAGATTCTAATGCCATCATATTCTTTCATGCCCTATAAACGAAGGACTGAACAACGTGTGTCGGTATTTGAAGAATTAATCCAATAAATTACGTAAGCAGGTGGATGACATTATCTGTGTACACAGGTTATCTTGACCCAGTTGAAGGTTTTGAAAAATTATCTCGAGTTATAGAATCATGGACGATGTTTACACGTTAAGGAAAGCCAGTTTGAAGGCTGCAGAGGCCTTGGCCCATTGGAAGACGCTAGTTTTATTTACCCCCGCTTTCTCGCTCCTCTAAAGTATCGAAATATTTCCGGGGGAATGCCTCCCTCGGAGTATCCTTGGGAGAACGAAAAATAAGTCGATCGATATCATCGGCTTGTTTCGCTGCAAGCTCTCGTGTACTCGGAAAACCACCTCTTTTTCCTTCATTTCGTTCTATGTGAAATAAAATGGATGTACTCCAGCGTCAGTGCATTCAAACTCGATGAAATTTATTCGCTATAACCCAGTTTTTTTTATCGATACTATGTTTTCTATAACGTAGTATGGGTATATGAAATTTATGAAGTATCAATATTTTTTTCTAAATTCATTCCCAATACCCGTTATTTCACACACATAGAATTTTATATTGGCCATGTCGAATTGAATGGCTAGAGAAAAATTGAAATTTTATGGAGCGTGTGGTAGAAATTTTCAAGGGAGACGCTGATTTGGGGAAAATATCATGATATTTTAGATTAATTTTTTTTTTAAATACCCAAATTTTGTAAAGAAGGAAAAGTTCAGTAGAAATGACTGCTTTGTTCAGTGAAATTTGATTACGTCTTATTTAACAATTGTGTAGAAATGTGTATAATTTTGATTACAAATGTTGAATTTTACTGTGCGATTTACGATTACCAAACGAAATCAACTCTTTTACTGAAACAATTCTCTGGGTGGATCAATAATTCATGTAATAATTGTTCGTTTATATTTAGACGTTCTGTAGTACCGATATTCTTGAATGATTCCATCCCCCGGAGTAATAAAATGCGATTGCAGGAATTATGTATTTGAATTAAATCAATGGCTTTGTTCGGATATTCACTAATGAATCCTCATTAAAGTTTGTGCTCACTTTTCAATATGATTATTATTTTAGGGAATGAATGATTTTATAAATGTAATCAAATATTTTCTTGATTCAAATAGAGATTGGCATGAATTAAAATGTCCTCATTTGTAATGATAACGGATAAATTGTCATCCATTCATTTGTCTCGAAAATTTTATCTACGTATCAGGTATTATGAAATCGTTTAAAATCCATAAAATTATTCCAAAAATGTTGACAGTCATTCCCGGCGCTTTGTTGTCCGGGCAGTATTTCACAGATTGTTTTTGTAAATTTTACAAATAATGGGCTCTTTCCAAAAGGAATTAATGAAAAGTGTGGATTTTAGTACAAATATTCTAGGAAAATCGAGACTGTTTGTTGAGTTAAGTGGAAAAACTTTGGTGAATATAAATTAATCCCCTCCCAATCCCCGAAAACGTATCCTTCCGCGCATTCTTCACTTGCTTCCACCTTCATCCCATTGGTGGCATACACTGGTACATTCACGGAAGGCAGTGAGCATAGTGCAGAAAGCTTTTGCCTCTGTATTTCAAGAAGAATTGTTTCATCCTGTTCCCTGTAAGTAGGTCACCCCGTTGGCCCGTTCGAGCTCATGGGTTCGGCGTTAGCGCGTCGGAGCTGAGGGATGAAGGCTCGGGATGGGTGAGATTCACTCGGCGAAAGGGTGGGGATGACATACACCAATGGCATTCGCTTCCCGCCTAGCTCGTGAAAAATACACACGGAGAAATCCGTAAAAATTCTCTGATTGATGTGCAATTCTGTACCAATTTTGCCATTGGGGAAAAATTACCCAATCGCAAAATGAGACTTGTGCGATTTCTTTAAACTTTTAAAATTTCATCAATGAAATTTTATAAAATTAATAAAATTTTATCAAGTAGTCAACAAATTTTACTGAACCGTTGGATATTCTCCGAACCACCAAAACAATGCCAAATTACTAACGTTTACGAAAAAAAATCCACTCCGCGTGGAAATAGTAGATAAAACCTCGAACTCTCAATTTAATTCATTTATCAATTACGACGTGAAGGAGAAAAATCTATAGTGATGTGGACAGGTACATTGGAGCTTCAGTTCACACAATAAAACTCAGACGAATGTTGGCGCGAACGTGTGTATCCAATTCCTCAATTAAACTCGTAATGCCCATTCAACCTTTAACTTACTGTTCACTTTCGCCTCTGAAAAGCATTATTTGTTTATTATTCATTCGAATACATAGGGCTCTCGTCACTCATTCATTTTGCTGAATCTCAATCACTGACTCGTGCAGTGAAAGTGAATGATATGAAAAATGATTTAATTAATATTCGGAGAACTGAAAGAATAGTACACGAAATTAAAAGGGGAATCACACGAAATTGCTTCGGAAGTTCCAAACGGGCGTTTACACTAAAAAAATGCTTTTTTTTTACGTTAAAACCGCAATTTCTACAGATTTTCTGTGTGAAAACGTCTGCTTTTGTCCTCGATCCGAACCGTACGCTTCGTGCGGATCTTCGTGTAAATACCATTTTTATTCTTTCTTTGTAAAGATATCACCGAAATTCTCCAACAACCAAGCAATAAGTCGCTATCAATATTTTTTATTGACTTATCGTGCACACATAGTTTTTTTCATGGAAAAACAGATAAACGACAGTATCTTTACATTTTACTCTGCATATTGTGGGTGCCGCAGATAAAGACCGTTAAGACGAATATTTGAAAAAAGAAAAATTGAAATCGTTGCTGGTGTTAGTGAGATGTAAAGGAAAAACGGTATTCAAACAAGTGGTCATGTTTCAGGAACTACTGCCCGGATTGAACTGAAAAAAAAACTCAAAATAGGACTCATCGATACCTATCATTAGTCGAAATTTCTAATTTTTATATGGAATTTCACAGTATTTATGGTGAATTTTTAATGAGTGAACCCTCAAAGAACAGACGGGACCCTAAAATAGTATATTGTGCAACTAGTGCGTAAAGTAGCACTTTTTCGCACGAGTGATAGGCGATCACACGAGGCGAAAAAGACGATACGCACGTGTTGCACACCTAATTTTTTGCAATATCTTCCAAAATTCGCTTTGAGGGCAAAGTGTCTTTTTGGTGTACGGAGTGCGGAAAAGTCAAGATCGTGTGTAAAGTGAAATTCGAGTGCGTAAAGCGAAGCTTTACGCACGACTTCTGATTTTTACGCACACTATGCGGAAAAGTACCACTTTGCGCAAGAAAAGCTGTACCGAAAAGTGAACATTTTGGGCAGGTATTGCAAAAACACATTTTTTTCACGTTTCATGACACTATCGATTATTTGCAATTAAATTTAGAAAATCGCAAAATCGACCAAGAACGATGCTTCCCTGAAGATGCAAAAAGGATTGATTCACGTGAATTATTCAACCTAATTCACACATTTGTTTGTTTTTTTTTTTAATTTGATTTATTGATTTCTGAAACAAAATTTTTGATTCAAATCGGAAAAACACCACGTCGAATCAATTCCAATGCTAACGTTGCATGCGCTGAATGCAGTAAAAGCCGGTTTTGTGAAAATTATTGGCAAAGATTGTCAACTTGAATCAAGTTAAAAAGAATTGTCTTGAATCATCCCGATTTACAGATTTAAATCGCTTTCCAAAAGACTTCAAATCCGCCGGGATTCAACGCGACATTTCGATTTGTTTGAGAACAATTTTCCCCTGTCTCCTGATTCCCGGCAATTTGATTTACATCGAGTCGCGAGTGTACGAACTGTCGAAAAAAGGCTAAAAAATGATGGTTAGGTCTCGTGTAAATACTCCAGTTGCAACGTCACAAATCGATAGTGGGTGACCCCAGGCAAAAGCCGTTGGTTTCGCTTCTATACAACTTCTACGCTTGCAACACGCCGTGCGACCAGACCACGCGGCAACCTCTGGGCGCACTTAATTCAGTATCGACTTTTCTTAACCGCCACGTTGCCATATTGTACGACAATGATGAAAGACCATGCCTCATGTACATAACTCTGATCATATTTATCAACATTTCGTGGACTACCTCTTCACTCCTGCCTTTTTCCTTCGGCAGGGGGATGAGAGGCTATCATCGAACCACTCTGCGTTGGTTTGGTGTGCAAGCGAGAAGCGAACAATACCCAGTTCTATCTTCACGGCTGGTGTGCGCGCGTTTCTGCACCCGGGAGGGCTTCATTTGTGACCTACATTCGTAAGGGGGTAAACCAACACCCTCCGCACTTGATACGTCAGCAGAGACACTACGTTATTTCTGTTAGTTTAACATTCTTTTAAATAAATGACCAACTACTGGCCAATTAATTCTGCCAACCTTGCGAGCCTTGGTCAAGGTATCCAATTGGTAAATGTCTACAACAACTTTCTCAGTTATAATAATGAATTTCAAAGGCTATTTCAGCCATGCCAATTTCAGCCAAGAGAACTGCAATATTCCACATGATTTTATATACTCAACCCGACATTCAACCGGAATATTTTGGAAATTCAACTGACAACTTTTCACGTTACTGACGTAAAAAAACAAATTGAATTCAATTACGTCTCTTTAAAGATTTTCAAACACCCAATGAGCAGATTTGTAAATTATAATTGAATGATTTTTTATTTTGATTATTTAACAATTCATTTTATCTTCTGGTACAATTCTCTTGGCTAACGTTTAGATGGGAAAATAAACCTACGAATACCACTCGAGCGTAAAAATTCAATGGGTTATCATATTCATCGAGTCAGAATCGGACTAAAACTCAGAATCAGGATCAGTATCATATCCGCTCCAAAAACCCAAAAAACGGATATATCCATATATATATATATATATATATATATATATATATATTGGATTTTTTTAGAATGGATAAAAAATGACGAAATCAAATTTTGATTTTTTATCCGGTTAATTTTTTTTAGTATTCTACCTTTAGATTCATTGTGAGTCTCGAGGTTAGATCTAGAATTGATAGAAGTTAATTCAACCATTTAATATTTCAATTTTAGGATTAGTGCATATGTGCTAATTCAATAGCTATCTATTGAGTATCATGCGCTCAACAATGATGGGTGATTTTTTTTCTCCTAAAAAAGTTAGTGTTTATTGTTTAAAAAATAAGACTCTTGTAGGTCTGTTGCTCTTTCAATTGAACTATCGGGCGTCGTTTCCATTCCGCTCTACCAATTCTTATCCCTTTTTAATCGATTTACGCCGCCGACCTTTCTTAGGCAATGAAAATTCAAATAATTTTCACTGACCAGATCTCTAACTATTCCTTTAAACGAAATCTCTTAAATAAATGGCCAACTCTGGCCAATTAATTTTGGCAACCTCGCGAACGTGACCTTTATAGTCATATCTATCGGTGTCATTTTTGTCCACAAGGTGAAGGCATTCAATGTAAATACTGTCGATGTTTCGAAATGGTAGGCATGTGAATTATGAATGAGGAAGTAATTGACATTATTCAGTTATCTTCGAAGCACAACGGAAGGGAGAGGGCGGATCTTGAATTCGAGGAAACTCCGAGGAATCGCACTTTTGGAGAGAATAAATAGTGTTATAACTACATTAAAAACTGGAGAAAATGGAAAATACCCAAGACAGATGTAATAAGACCATTTCATGTTAGAAAACCGCACTACAGTAAGGGAAACTACGTTACATTTTAAACATTGAACAATTCTTTTTTCTCACTGCTGAAACAATTTTTAAAGAATCATAGACGAATAAATTGGGAAATTGTTACATAAATTTAAACAAACGAGTTTATTGCAATAACTCGTGGTCAGAATTTTAGCTACACATGAATCTATTTTTATTTTTGTTTCCATTCAATTCAAAATTTTTTCAGAGTTTTTCATTACTGATTTGAATTGAAAATAGTCTTCAGACAACAAAGATGATAAATTCATTAATATTTGATATTTTTTCTGAAAACAATGAACTATTTTCATTAGCATAAAGATCAATGCAAAGAAAATGTTGAAAGGAATGAAAAAAATTTACTGGATTTTATTTGATACTATTTCTAATTAATGTGAATTAAATATTATTATTTTGCTGCCCTTATTGCGGTTTATCTCTCAATTTCCTGCGCGACGAAGAACATCGTATTTGCATAATATGGGAGAGCATATGAAAATTCTCAACTGCATAGAATGTGAGTGAAAGCGTTTGAAGAAAAATGCATGGGAATGATTTTGTCTGAAGTTCTGAAATTTTTTCCTGCATCAACTTCTCATTGCGGAAATCGAAAATAAAATATGAGTCGTGGTGGAATGCCTATGCGCCATGGATATACCTTGTGTTTCTTCGATATCGAGTTTCATGAAATTCAACGGGCGAAAAATATTCAGTTTCAAGATCTTGATCAAGTGTTTTGGCGACATGAATAAAATTCACGTGAGTGGGACAGCGAGAAAAGTGCATATATAAATATTGTAAAACACCAGAGTATAACGGACACATATTATTCTACTTATTATTATTAAAAGCACTTTAATGTTTTCTGAGATGTAAACAATCCCCTACTGAGAAAAGTTTCCTCTTGCCAAGCAGATTTACTTGGCAAAAGAAAATACGCAGATGTCAAATGGCAATCGTTATCCACGTTTACTTGCGGCAAGTAAATTTACTTGGAGAAAGAAAAAATTTGATAAAAGTTTAGTATGACTCCCCCACCGCGATCATTTCTAAATTTTGAGAGAATGTAGTGCACATGGACACTAGTAAGTTCCGTAAATATTAAGTGTCAAAAATCATTAGTTTGGGAGTTAACGACTCCGGAGCATCGCTCACCTCACCACTCCTCGCGTGACCCGGGACCGACGGCGTGAATGTGGTGGTCTCTGGTCCCAAAGATAGCACATGTTGACACAGACACAGAGAAGGCATAGGACAACTATGATGATAGATTTAAATCCCTATGTTCCTTACAACGGGTAATCCATCCAATGCCTCCGACCCTTCTCTCGGTAAAAATAGAAAATAAAATTTCAAATGAAGATAAAGTATTGTTCGATACAAGTAAAACCAAGTAGTTTTTAACGAGTGTGAGGGTTAAAACCCGAGCCAGAGGCGAGGGTTCGAATCATACGAGTTTGAAACTGCTTTTTTTTCATGTTTATCGAACAATATTTTATGACAGTAATGAGAAAAAGGACACAATTTTTCACGCTTCGGTCGACAATAGTGAAAAAAAGGGCACTTTTTTCGCTTGTGTCCGAAAAAATGTGCATGAATGGATTATAATGGACACTTTGGTGAGAGAGTCACCCTGAGCGTTCACCACGAGCACTTAGATACAAAGGTTGCAAGCAATTAGTAATTGAATTTTACACTGATCATTGCACAAAGCACAGATCTCCCGAACTTCAATCATCCATCACTCGTTCTACACAACTGAGCTAGTAACGGACATTTCGGGTGATCGTGCCCATATACCAAGGTAAATACCTCAGACACTCTGTGTTTTGATGTTCTTTTGTCCGATATCTTTTGTCTTATGTAAACACCAGTGTATTTATATCCGTACCATTTTCCGATACTTATAGTTTCATAATATTCAAACCCGATTTGAAAATATTAATGTTTTCTAAAAATATACAGAAACATATGTGGGGGAGCGATATTATAACTTTACCGAAAATTTTCTCGCTGTGCGGGAAACCCAAGGTAATCTATTATCCATTTTTATTAACTGCATACCGTACAAAAATAATTCAACACTTAAACACTCATTCTGACTTTGGAGGAATCGATTAAGGTTGTTTCCCAACTACTTTACAATTCAAAAATAAGTCTACCTTAATATTTATGCAAAAGTTTAATTAAAAATTCTATGGGAATTTTATTTTTTACTCAATATTCTAATGAGAAAAACTGTATAATAATCATTTTTCGAATTCGCCATTGACTTTCTGACAACAAAATTCCTTGAAAGTTGAGTGAAATCATTGCTCCATGAAAGTTTTAGAAATTTTAAATTGTTTTTCTTTGAAGGTTCACAGTGTAGTATAATAAAACATGTCTCCAATGATGTCGATAGCAAAAATACAGAACCTGAGGGAGGAAAGGCTCGAATGAATTGGGGGTTATGATGAAAATAGGTGGCCCACTTAACGAAGAATTTTTCATGAGTATATAACGAGGGCGAGAAGCAGAAAGATATTATATATATGTGCTTCTGCGAGGGTAGAAGTATATATAT
>JAPYZM010004160.1:0-15173 GCA_030522845.1 Psyttalia concolor
TTCTTGATTCCGTGGAGAATATCCGTCATCCATATCGATGTGTATTTCTTCCATTGGTCGACACAAACACACTAATCCCACTTCTGACACCAATTGAAAGGACCGTGGATATAAAAAAATACTATTTATTAAGGAATATTATAAAATTACGGAAAGACAGGGGAAAACCGATGCGGAACACACAACTCTAGACAAAAGAATAAGGAAACTCAACAACTTCAGAAGAAGGAGTTCAATCAATCAAGAAAAGAATATCAGTTGATAGTATCTCTGATTAATATTCGTAACAATATGTTAGTACAGCCCAACGTAATTAAGAGAACAACAATTGTTGTTGAAACGTAGGCTATAATTAAAGCAACTTAAATGGAATTTTTTGGTTCTTAATTTATCCTGACCTTTTTGGCGTTGCATCAATTATTGTTGAAGAAGAACAAGGTCGATATTTGAGGTTAAAAACAGGGATCTGTTCAGATGAAAGGAAACCTTTTTGGACTTACGTTCGTGAGCATACTTGTCCTTCTATGCATTGCTCTTATAACATCGACGCACCTTTGTGTCGTTTTCCTAGTCAAAGGACACAATTTTATAGCAAGTCTTGCTTTTTTTGCATCGCGTTCGGATATATATATACTTTTTAGGTAATGCTCCATATCCTACCGAGATAATAGTTAGGAGAGAGTCGTCATTGATCGTGATTCCTTCAATTCTATCGGCTACCTTACATTTTTTCTGAAGGAGCGTTAATATCCAGATCTAGAATCTAGATCTAGAATTTTTACTCAGTAAAAATTCTGTTTTCTTCTTTTCGCCTCGACTCTTCAGCACTGTCATCTCTCGTGGCACCACCGTTAGCTATTACTTCGCGAGGAGGCTCTCAGCTCATTGCTTGTCGACGGTTTTTATCTCATGTACGTCCTCCTAATCTGAAAAGATGCTATATTCAATTAGGAGGTTCCAAAGAACATTTTTCACCTATACTGCCGCCTTGCGCGTGTATTCCTCATTTCTGAGTTCTCTGATTTCAGCCGCAAAAAGACTCATTGCATCCCAGGATGCTTGCGATGACCTTATTGCTTTCACCAGGTTTTCTGATACGATTTTCCTGCCCAGTTCGAATTTCCAGTTGCATCGGATATCACGGATGCCAGGGCATACGAAGAACACATGTTCCGCATTGTCAGCCATACCTATGCAAACGGCAAACTATAGAGGATACTTAAATGCTTAGTCTATGAAGATAAGTCCGAAAACATCCATATCCTGAAAGTATTTGACAGAGATAATAGTTCATTTGCCCATGCTTTCGACTTACCCACACTTTCACTTTAGGGATCAAGCGACGAGTCCATCTCCCCTTCGTAAAAGTATCCCATTTTAGCTGCCATAGTTCCAAGCTATGTCATCTTTCCTCACTCTTCAGCTCTTCGGGACACATCGATCGGCGGAATTGCGGTTGTTGAGAAAATAACGCCATTACAATCTTCTCCAGGAGGTCGGGGCATGACGGAGATGGCATTGGGTGGTTTTTCAGCTTTTATAACCACATTGTACGGCCTTCACCACGGATTGCTGTCGACTTCATCAAGGAGTCCAATCCAGCCGTGCCGCTTACTCACCTTGATAGCTTCGGTCAGCTTTCGGCAATATAATCGTTCCACCAGTGCATCAGAGGCAGAGGACCTCGACTACGTTTACGAAGCATTGAAGCATCACACGTCTTGGCAACTCGTCTCGTAAGATCCTTAGCTTTTTCTGTAGTACTGTGGCCACTGATGGAGTGATTATCTAGCGTAATTAAGAAGGTGGTAAGATCAAAGGTGCTCATCTTCCAGCCAATTTCGTGTCTTTTTCTAGCCGTAGGTCACCTCCCAAAAAATTGCTTGGTAAGCACTAGTGGTGTAAATATCCATCACATTCTAGGAGTAGTTTCCTCTTGCGAAATTACAGCTGACGAATGTGAGGTTCAACGGAGTCTACCGACATCCAGCCACTTCACACCTGAGTAATCGTAGCCTCCCTTTTGGAATTCTCAACAACCGTAAGTCGAAACACAACACACATTACACTGTCCTTTTATTTCTATCTCGTTCATTTCCGGCGGCATATTACCTGGCGGCAATACCGGACATCAAGAACGCTTTCAACTCCACCAAATGTAATTATATTATGATAGCCCTTGTTGAAATGAACGTACCATACCTACGAACGAACATACCTACGCAGAAGGTCGCAAGCTACTTCATTGATAGGATACTTAATTAGGATACAGAGACTGGCCCTGAAGAGTAGAGAGTTCCCGGAGGGATACGTCAGAGCTCAGTTCGCGGGCCTCTTTTGTGGAACATCATGTATGATAGGTTGCTGAGAGTAGTGTTACCAGGGGAAGTAAAACTCGTGGCATATGCTGGCGCCATGGCCGGGGTGATTGTCGCGGAGAATCTCGAGGAGATAAACTTTGCTGTTGAGACCACATTCGACAAGATCAGCCAGTGGATGCACACAGTTTGCCTGAAGTTAGCAGAATATAAGACAGACATAGTGTTCATTAGAAGTAGGAAGCAGAGTTCAAGTTGAGAGCCTGGAGAGTACGGACGTATTTCACCCATGATCCGTCGTGCGTACGTGGTGCCACTCAATTCGTAACAATTGTGTTACTCAGTGAAACCGTTGGAACTTTAAGTGTATTGGCAAATACCATTACATTAGTGCAAGTGAAACACCATTTCCGTCACTCTTATCAAAATCTAGTGATCTACCAAGTGGTGCGTCTTCGTGACAAGGCCCACCGACCACTCGGCATCGACTACTCTGCAGCAGCAAAAACCTCAGAAAAAAGAACTAATAAACAAACAATCCTAATTGATTCATTCATAGATGCTACTTATAAAGAATACATTTTGGCATTGAGTAAAGTAGTCCTGCTTGAAAAATTAGAGACGCGTCTAGAATTTCCCACGGCCGAGTTGGATTCCAAACAAACTGCCGATGACCTAATTAATCAAAATAAACACATCGTAGTTTCTCAACAAATTATCTATCACCGTCCTTACATCACTGGAAATAAGAGAATTATTCTTTCACATGTATTTCCTGAAGTCGAGAACGACTACCTCCAGGCAGAACTATCATAACAGGGCATTAAAATACTGTCTCCAATCACAACAATTCAACGGAGATTTACAGCTGAAGAGCTGTCTCACATTGGTTCTCTTCGAAGACAAACATACATCTCTCCCAAGGAAGTTGACAAATTACCAGACAGGATCCAAACCGAGGTACACGGTAAGGCGATCTGGGTGTTCATCACATCGGATTCGTCGGCGTGCTACCTATATAAAAAAACAGGTCATATCGCCAAAAACCGTACGGTGAATAAGAATCAACAAAGCACTGGTTCCAACGCTTACCCTATTCGATTTAATGACCCAACCAAATTCCCTCCCTTCGCCCAGGCCGAATACCCCCCTTGCCGTCCATCGCCAACCTAACACTGAATACACACACCGGCAACCCCCTGCGGTAATCCTAAACAACTCGCAGCTCAAAGTCCCAACACGATCATTCTGAAAAGACAAGACCCACTGATTGACACTTCATCTGTTTTGGCAGCTCCCTTGAGGGAGCTGTCGGAGGAGTCCAGCCTGTCGCAGGAAGAAGGAACGTCAGATACCGACTCAAACCAGGACAGTAACAGGGTCGAATCAACGAGTAAAGCTAAAGGTGAAGGCCAACGTCTCAAGGAAAAATTGAAGCCAAACCCCTCAGCCCAAGCTTCTCCATTTCACGATTGGAGCAAGGCCCAAGAAGCCATCGGCCTGGCTTCAAACAGATACCCTCTCAACCTGGAACAACTGAAACGACTCTTAGACTCGGATTCTATCTCTGAAAACGCTGTATGAACAGCTCAAGTCCTTACCGACGACCTTAGTAATCTCAGTGTAATACTTCAGGAGCTGAAACCCCGCCTCTCTTCCAAAACTCTCAAATCTCGGTCTGCCAGATCAATTAAGAAAATAGCTGAATGCATAATCAGTCATGTCAACAACGTCGACATGACCGAGCATAATCAAAATGTCCCTATCCCCCAGACATCCAAATAAAAACATCAACATTATAAAAATAAGCTTTCAATGACAACTTCACAATCTCAAATTCATCCTAATCTCTTCCAGACTAACCTACGTATCAACATGTGTAACTGTCGAAGTATCAGAAATTATAAATCAGCGTTACCACTTATACTGAGTAAATTCGAGATTCTTATTATTCTAGAATCTTGGCTGAAACCACAAACAGCCTGGCCGCACGAATACAGAAACCCAGGCTTCAAAACATTCCGAGAGGACCGAGACTCGATCAAAGGAGGGGGCATAGTCATCTTCTTCAGAAATACTTTAGCATTCACCGAAACGCTTATAATCAGCCAGCCTCATGACAAACTAGAACTCCACTCAATATTCATTAACAATATCATTCCCAACATTCACCTTTTAGCTTGTTATAGACGACAAGACTGCTATCTGCCTCAAGCACAATGGTCCTGGTTCATCGAACAAACAAACCGATTCGAGCACACAATACTTACAGAAGATTACAACGCACACCACACAGTCTGGAATTGTCGTTCTACCGATACGCAAGTTTCAAGGCTCCTACGTGCTTACGAAGAACACGATTAGTTTCTACAGAATCCAGATAGCTTAACACAATACAATTCTCACTATCACACCGAATCCAATATTGACCTCATCGTCTCCACCATCAAGATACGCGACAGCGTATCGAGCCAAGTTGACGTTCTATCGGTGTGACGTCACAGGCCGATGCTGTCGCGTATAATATACCCGACTCAACTACTCCCCGAATGGGTTTTAGTTTTGTTCTCATAACACGAGAATTTTTGGCGGAATCTATTCTAAGTTACATGATATAAGTTGACTATAAGCTTTGTGAAGATATTTTTACTTTCTCGATTAAATCAATAAATAAAACTGTCCTCCCATAGCAACCATCATAATTTAATATTTCGACGATTTTATTTTCTCAGCGTTAGTATTTGGGAAACGTTCATTAAAATGATAAAAATTTCAATCTATTCGATACTGAAGAATTTGGGAATAACAAAGAAATAGTTTTCTCGTTTTGGGACGCTACAATTAGATCAATAATAATTAATAAATGAACATTGAGGATTCGGTATGTACAATGACGTCACGTGACACATATCCGACAATCCCCACCCTCTCCTTCCAGACTGTATAATTGGTAAAATTCTTGAAAATAACAAGATTCGAGAAAGTCCCCGACATTGATAATCAATGGATAAAATATTTCACCTATACCCCGTTTGCCCGATCCCGAGATTAAAAATAAACTATCTCTAAACTCAGAATACTTTTCAGAATTCAGAGTAAGCTTAGCAACCCATTTTCTTCCGCTTTACCATATTATATTGCAAAAAATGGGCTAAGCTGACGTTCTATGTCCTGATCATAATTGTAAAAAATATATCGTCAATTTTATTCACAAAAAAATACGTGAAATGAAAAGAACGCCAAGCCTCTCGTTCGTTAAAAGCATTGGTCCATTGAAAAACAAAAACTTGGCTTGTTTTAAACAATACGCCAAGTGAATTTTCCTCACGTGAGTTTATAATATACCGTTTGGATTAAGAATATGAGAAAAAATTGGGAAATGGAGGAAAAAACAAGTTTGAAATGCGAAGAAAAAAAAGACAGCAGTAGCTGCAGCATCAACGTACTTGGCGTGGTTTCCTTCGTACTATTCTAACAGTATATATATCAATCACTCGATTTGTCTTCACCCTATGAACCGCGGCAAGTACGTTGATGCTGCAGCTACTGATGTTTTTTTTTCTTCGCACTTCAAACTTGTTTTTTCCTCCATTTCTCAATTTTTTTCAAATTCTCAATACAAACCGTATATTATATAGCCACGTGAGGAAATAGTATATTTCAGCACGTGTGGGGCAATTTCGTTTTCAACGTGTGTGGGGTTTACAGCATGAGCCGTAGGCGAGTGATGTAACCACATTCGTTGAGGACGAAATTTCCCAACAAGTCCTGAACACAATTTTATTTCACGACGCTTGGAACCGGCTGAATTAGGCACAAGGCGCGAAGCGCCGAGTGCGTAATCAGCTGGTTTCAGGCAGGAGTGGCATCAATTCACTACGCGTATTGTTTCAAAAAGCCAAGTTTTTGTATTTCTGTAAATCAATGCTAGTAACGAAGGAGGGCTTGGCGTTCTTTTGATTTCACGTATTTTTTTGTGAATAAAATTGGCGATATTTTTTTTTAAATTATGATCAGGACATAGAACGTCAGCTTGGCCCATTTTTTTCACAAAAGTTTTTTTGTGATTTTTTTATAGGTTCATATAGCCCACTGCATCGAACTACAGATAGAAGAAGACCGACTCGGCTCAGACCAGTTCCCTATCAAGTTCTCAGTCAATATAGAGAGAAATAAATATCGCAAAAAAAATTTCAAACTACACACGCTCACAACTAATTGGAAAAAGGTGATCCAGTCCCTGGAAAGAAACTCCACCCGGTTCATGACTATGGAATATGAACAATCCTCCCCACTGCAGCAGTACAAACTATTCAAAGACACTATCACCGAAGCCATAACCAGGTATTCACCAAGTAAACTAAGACCAGACGGGGATAGTCCCGATCTGGACTATCCATTGTTTTCAGTAAAAATTTGTTGTAAAGTTTATGTTGAGAATAATCGTGGATCCTATCCTACCCATTCCAAATCCCATCCAACAATATCCTCTGACGTCACAAGAATGTGGAAGGCTATATAAATTGCTCGTCTTGGATGTATGTCAAAATCTAAACCACAACCAAAAAGCTAAAACGTCTAACCCAGTAAGATGGTGGGACGAAGATTGCAACAGAGTTAAAAGGTTGCACAGAGCAGCTCAAAGGAAATATGAGCACACCAAATCTGAAGACGACCGGGCATGATACAACAAAGCTGCGGCTGAGGCTAGAAAGATATTCACGAAAATGAAAAAAGTTCATTTCCAAGCCTTCGCTGAGAGTTTCACCATCAGAACTAACCCAACCTATGTCTGGAACACCTACAGAATTCGAAAAAACAAATGGGTCAAAATAGAACACAACAGCACTGATCAACATTTACAATGGAATAGTAAAATTGAGACGGCCCTCAATAACATCAGCCCAGCCTTTGTGGCTAATATCCCAGTTTACCTTCCAATATGCGCGCAAAATGAGCGCCTGGCCGCAGAATTGACCTTCACTGAATTCAATGTTTCTCTTGATTCACGAAATATTCGATGCTCACCTGGAATCGACGGCATTGACTATCTCATCATCAAAATACTGCCAGTCAAATATCATCACATTCTGTTGAGCATCTTCAACAATCCTTTTTCATTGAGCACCTTCCCAGATGACTGGAAAACTCACCACATTCGCTTCATTCCTAAGTGAGATGGGAATGACGTTCGGCACATTAGTCTCACTTCGTGTCTAGCCAAGCTATTTGAATCCATGGTTAAAAACAGGCTGGACTGGTGGTTGGAAAACGGGGGACTTCGAAACAATTCACAAACCGGTTTCAGGACAGGTACCTCCTATCTCAAGCATTTTTCCAACCTATCCCTGGTACTTAACGAATCACCTTCAATGGGTCACCATGTTCTAGCAGCGTTCCAGGACGTCCAGGGTGCATTCAATAATGTCAATTGTGTAATTCTTCTTGAAAAACTAGCTCAAATTGGATGTCCTGACAAAATGATAAAGTTCGTCAGATTTCTCATATAGCAGACGCTGATCCAAATAGAAACCACGGAAATCCATCCCAGGAAAGTAATGAACGGAGTACCCCAAGGGAGTGTTCTTAGTCCTCTATTATACTCCATCTATGTATCTGATATTGTTCATAGCCTTCCCCCAGGAGCAATTATATCGCAATTTGCCGACGACATCGCAGATTTAAACATGAGCTCACTCCCCTAGCTCTTGTCAACAAAGAATCGAAGAATCGGAAGAATCCTTCTATCAAGATGGAACTAGCAGATCTCGGTGTAATACTTTCTCCTAAGAAAACTCAGCTCATCCATTTGAATCACAAACGTATTGCCCCAGGTACGATTAGCATCGAAGTAGATGGTTTTACAATAAACTCAACCGAAAAATCAGAGTTCTTAGGCATTTGGTTCGACTCCGACTTCGCATTTAAGCAACATGTGGAAAACATCAAGCAGAGATTCTTAAAAGCGCTGAATATACTCAAATTCCTGCGCGACACTTGGTGGGGATGTGGCCCTCGGACTCTCTTATTGCTTTACAAAACCTATATCCGCTCTATCATGGACTATGGAATTTTTATTGACCATCCAACAACTAGAAAAACGAGCGAGTCATTACAAAAGCTTTAATACCAAGCAATCAGGCTGGTCATGGGCCACAGAATTTCCACACCAACCAACATTCTCCTAGCCGAGACCAAATTAGACCTGATCAGTGATAAAGCCTTATTTCTTTGCAAAAACTTTCTCATAAATGCCAGATCTAACAGCTCTCTTCAAACTTCTGAAACCCTGCCAACGATCCGATTAGCAGACAAAACAAGGCAAAGAAATATGAAAGGCTCATCCATAATGGAATCAAAGATACTTGAATTCTAATGAAGAACATCAACATCGGCAACAAATTCAGTCTTTACGAGCATGAGTATATTGATATTCTGACCTCATTATCAGTTCTCATGGAAACGGGGGAAAAAATCCAAGAAGCAATACTTCCTGTCCAAGAAGTTCTCGATATCGGCATCAATGCCGACGACATTTACCACATCAACACGGACCACGGACCATTTTACTGGAGCGGCTTGTTTGTGTCCTAAACTGAACCTTGATGTCATTGTTAGTCTCCACCCCCAATGCTCGGTTTTCAACGCCGAATCCCTGGCCATTCGAAAAGCCATGGACTTCAATTTGCAGAGAAAAAATTTCCCATCTTTTCGGACAGTCTGAGCGCGCTACAGGCGTTGAAATTCCTCAGGCTCAATACCAAAACGAATGAGCACATCCTCCAAATTAAATCAAGGATAATCAAACTCAAGGAAATTGCCAACTACGAACAGACCGTCAAGTTCATATGGATCCCATCGCACACTGGAATCCCAGGAAACGACCATGCGGAACAACTAGCCAAACAGGGTACAACTTCTGGAATAATCTTCCCAAAGCTCATCTCACCCTCGGACTTTAGAGAGAAATTAAAGAAAGAAATGAGAGAGGACACCCGTAAACATGTAACCCAATACGCCACTGAGAAAAGCAAATACTATTGCCGCTATTACGATCACAACGGCTCCAAACCATGGTCCACAAGATTCAGCAAGCTCACACGTCATGAAATCGTCTGTATAAATAGGGCCCGGGCAAACCACTGCAATCTAGCCAGCCCACTGGCAAGGGTTGGCATCATCAGCTCCTCTGAATGTCCCTGTGGTGACCCGGATCAGCCCTTGGAGCATGTCCTATGGCATTGCACAAAATATAGCAGCGAAAGAACTCGCCTCCTGGCAGACCTATGCAGGAACAACTCGAAAACTGATATCCACAGCCTTCTGAACCCCACTCGTTACAAGGACATAAAAATCCTAACGAAATTCCTCAAATCTGCTGAATTAGATATCCAGTGTAAATGGACTGTGACATTTCTACATTATAATTCCCAGGCTGTTCTATAGCATATTATACAGTACAATAATTTAATCCTCATATGTATATATTTCCCTTCTGTCAATTGTTTTCTGCGCTGCAGAATAAACACAAGACAGAGTTTGGAAGTGATAAAGTGATAAAGAAAAAAAAGTCGGAAACAGATAGTACCATTGTTTTACGAGTTGTAGCACTTGAAATAATATCTCAGCCATTTCTTCGGTATCTGGGAGTGATGATTGATGCTCGACTTAACTTCAAGCAGCAGGCAGAGCATGTGGGTTCTAAATCATCGGTGATCAGAGTGACCTTATCACGGCTGATGCCGAATATCGGAGGTTCGAAGCAAAGGAGGAGAGCACTACTATCATCAGTAGACACATTTGTGCTCACGTATGGAATACCTATTTGGGCCGACGCACGGAAGACACAGGAATTGTGGAGAAAAGTCGCGCCGGTATACCGGCTGAGTGTCTTGAGAGCCGCTAGTGCCTACCGCACAATCTCTGAAAATGCAGTCTGTGTAATTGCCGGAATAATACCTATCACAGCGCTAGCTGAAGAATGGAGAATCCTCTACCGGCGAAAAGGACCACACAGCTCCACACAGCTCTAAGGAACTCAGAATGGGGGAGCGACGAAACGCAATACGCCGATACTGCTGTGGGAGAGTGCTACAAATGGTAGATGAATATGCCATCTCATTTCGCAGGTGGAGGTTTCGCTGAACAGCGAATATAACGAAGTCAACTGTGAACTAACATAGACGCTGTCAGGACTTGGGTGCTTCCGAAAATATCTTCATCGGTTTAAACATGACGACTCTCGAGAGTGCCCATCGTGCCGCGAAGTGATGAAAATGCGGAACATGTGTTCTTTACATATGCTCGTTTCAACACAACTTAGAAAGCTTAAACCGCGGCAATACAGTTTCTTTATCTTATTTTGCCATGAGGCCTCGCGAAACAGTGGTAGAATTAAGCAGTGTTGTATGGGGATTTTCATTCGAGATGGAAGAGTTAGAGATTCTATATTCGTTGCATTAAAAATTTCGTAACGATCAGTCAATTCAAAGGTCCTCGGTCTAATTGAATTAGGGATTGCTCCTATTGAGCTAGGATCGAGAGGATGTTCCTGAACCGATTGATTATTGTACATTTCTGTCAACCCGAGGAGGACTCGAATTTTTCATAGTGTTTTTGGGTCTCTTTTTCAAGCAGTTTGAGCGGCACTCAGAGGTTGGTCAAGCGGTTTGAGAATCATGCGGAGGACGGGCAAGCAGTTTGAGAATCGCTAGCAAATCGGTCAAGCAGTTTGAGGGTCACTAGGAGGTCGGCCAAGCAGTTTAAGGGTCACTAGTAGATTGATCAAGCAGTTTGAGTGTCACTAGGAGGTCGGCCAAGTAGTTTGAGGGTCACTCGGAGGTCGGTTAGGCCGTTTGAGGGTCACCAGTAGATCGGTCAAGCAGTTTGAGCGTCACTAGCAGATCGGTCAAGAAGTTCAAAGGTTACGCGGAGGTCGGTGAAGCAGTTTGCGGGTCATTAGCAGATTGGTCAAGCAGTTTGAGGGTGACGCAGAGGTTGCTCAAGCTGTCCGAGGGTCACTAGGACGTCGACCAAACCGTTTGAGGGTCACTAGTAGATTGGCCAAGCAGTTTGAGGCTCACTCGGAAGTCGGTCAGGCAGTCACCCAGAGGTAGGTGGCGCAGATTCAGGGTTACTAGCACATCGGTCGAGCAGCTTGAGGGTCACTCGCAGGTCGGTGAAGCAGTTTGAGGATCACTGCGAGGTCGGCCAAGCAGTTTGAGGGTCACTAGCAGATTGATCAAGCAGTTTGAAAGTCACTAGGACGTTGGCCAAGCAGTTTGAGGGCGACAAGCAGATCGGTAAAGCAGTTTGAGTATCACTAGCAGATTGATCAAACGTCACCAGAGGTCATTGGGAGAGTGTTATGCCCCTCGAAGGTCACTAGGTGGTCGGTCAAGGCGTTTGAGCGTAGCTACGAGGTCAGACCTCCTAGTGACCTTCAAACGGATGGAACCACCTCCGCGTCACTCTCAAACTGCTTGACCCACCACCTAGTGACCCTCGTGGCGCATAACTCTCACCCAAGGACCTCTGGTGACACTTGACCGATCTGCTAGTGACCCTCAAACTGCTTGGTCGAACTCCCAGTGACCCTCAAACAGTTTGACCAACCTCCGCGTCACCATCGAGCTGCTTGACCGACCACCCAGTCACCCTCTTAGCGCTAAACTCTCTTCCAAGGACCTCTGGTGACGACGGATCTGCTAGTGACTCTCAAACGACTTGGCTGAGCTCCTAGAGACCCTCCAACTACTTGACCGATCTGCTAGTGACCCTCAAACTGCTTGAGCGATCTGCCAGTGACACTCAAACTGCTTGACCGATCGGCTCATGACCCTCAAACTGCTCGGCCCACCTTCTAGTGACACTCAATCTGTTAGTGCACCCTCAAACTACTTGACAAACCTCCTAGTGACGCTCAAACTGCGTGGCCGCCCTGCTAGTGATCCTCAAACTGCTCGACCGACTTCCGAATGACCCTCAAACTGCTTGGCCAATCTACTAGTGACCCTCAAACTGTTAGGCCAACATCTTAGTGACCCTCGAACTGCTTGACCGATCTGCTAGTGACCCTCAAACTGCTTCACCGACCTCTGCGTAACCTGCAAACTGCTTGGCCGACCTCCGAGTGACGCTCAATCTGCTAGTTATCCTCAAACTGCTCGACCGACTTCCGAATGACCCTCAAGTGCTTGACCAATCTACTAGTGACCTTCAAGCAGTTAGGCCGACGTCTTAGTGACCCTCGAACTGCTTGACCGTTCTGCTCGTGACCTTCAAACTGCTTGACCAACCTCCGCGTCATCCTCAAACTGCTTGGCCGACCTCCTAGTGACCCTCGAACTGCTTCAGCGACCTCCGAGTGACCCTCAAACTGTTTGACCACTCTGCTAGTCACCCTCAAGCTGCTTGACCGACCACCCGGTGACCCTCAAAATGCTTGACCAACCACCTAGTGACCCTCCAACTCCTTGACCGACATTTAGTGACCCTCAAACTGTTTGACCACCAACCTAGTCACCCTCAAATCGCTTGACTGACCTCCTCGTAACCTTCGTGGCGCTTGACTCTCCCCCAAGGAAATCTGGTGACGTTTGATCGATCTGCTCGTGACTCTCAAATTGCTTGAGCGACCTCCTTGACGCTTGACGCTCCTCCGACTACCTTGTTTGATGATTGACCGAGCTGCTAGTGATTCTCGTTGGGAACCCCTCACGTAACTCTTGGTTCCTCATCAATTTGATGATTAATTCTTTACAATCGTTTGTATTGCAAAAGAAATGAATTTGAATTTCAAAATTGGAATTTTTTTTATTCCCTTGGCGATAATGAAGCAGGGCGGGATGGAGTTTGAGTTTTTTAAAAACGTTCATGTTGAAACATTTTTTCTGGGTGTTTCACGAGCTTCTCTATGGGTTAGGAGACTCGCCCAGAGACCGAATTTTTCGAAAATTTCCCGCTACATTTCCCCCTACACTACCCTCTACATTTCCCCCTTTGGGAAGTTGAAGGGGGGTGGGGGGTAGAATTTCAAAATCGATGATTTTGAAATATTTTTTCTGCCCCTTTCTCGAGACTCTATCGATCAGTATACCTGCCCGAAGACTGAATTTTTTCAAAATTTCCGCTTAGATGTCCTCCTTTGGGATGTTGAAGGGGCGGCGGGCTGAGTTTTTCAAAATCGATCCTTTTGAAACACTTTTTTCGGGGCGTTTCACGAGATTTTATATCGATTAGTATACTCGCTCCCAGACGAAATATCCGACCCCCTCCCCTTTTGACAACTCGGATTGAGAAAGGTGGGGGTGAGTTTTGAACGATGGCTGATTAGCGAACATATTTTCTAAGCGTTTCGCGCGATCTCCTCATTCTCAATGTTTTTTTTCGAATTTTTAACCACGAGTAGTCATAGAGACGATTAACATGGTTTCTCTGATATGTAATTATTGAATAAAACATCAATTTATTATTTCATCAGTTCTCTAAACCTTTTATACAACAAACATTCTCCGTTCTCCGAGTGAATGATAAAAGTAATTGAAAGAGAATTTATATTTTCATGTTTCTTCCAAATCATGTTACCAAAATGAAGAATACGAATAGAATATTGATAAAGGCTTCATTGGCATACATGGATATCTTCCGATAAGCATATATAAAACGACACAAGACGCGCTAGCGTATTGCTAACTGTGGGGCCCGGGTTAATTCCCTGCAGAATACAAATTTTCAACTTTCTTTACTTTTTTTTCATTTGCCAGAATACCACGTGATCTAAATAGGGGAGAAAAAGAAAATGTTGTGGGAATCATGAGGCTCACGAGTCATGACACAAATTTTGTTTAAGCGTCACAAAGAAGGGAACATTCATTTTTTGAAAGATTACAAGAGCCGGGAGAGAGGAAATCGTCGTTTTGTGGATCAGGAGGAATGGAAATTATTATTTTTCGGTGATTATGGGGCCCTTTCGGGGAGAAATTTATAGCTTTTTGAGGGAACACAAGTACCACGATGAGTACTTATCTTTTTGGGGTTCATGAGGATCATCGCGGCCGCAATTTTTTTTTAACGATCACGAGAGCCGGCACTCAACAGAAATGAATTTTTCTCAGCTCACCAGACACGGACATGATTTTTTTAAGTGAATCACGAGACTCCCCTTCGGGGAAATTATTTGGCGCAAAGCCTAAATTACACAAGTCCTAGCTATGAGTTTAAAAAAAGCACCGCAGTTTACCTGTATTCGAAAAGAGAAAATGAAAACAATAATAGATACAAGTTAATAATATAATTTGTCTCTCCTAATCTTTTTGGGTATTGGATTAAGAAGAGTTTTGTACCAAGTAGTAATGATACAACGCATTATTATCAAATAAGGTTTATAATTTTAGAAGATTATGTCTAATATTGTTCAATATACTAACTTATGTGAATATTGCAAATTGTGATGAGTTTCAGGAGGACGGAAATTGTTTCTGCGGTATCGACTCAGTTGTCTATTTCATTTTTTGTTCAATTCTTTATAAATTAATTCTCGAGCAGTTAATTTCCTCATAAACTGATCGTTAATGTTAAGCCTGGTGTTAGCCATACGTTATTGGTTTTACCCCGAAAATGCAAATGGCTAATTTTGTGAAATGTCGACGGCTCATGACCAGGAGAAACCCCCCCGATGTTTTTTTATCATGTTGTACGTGTGTGTGTGTGTGTATGTGTATGTGTGTGTTTGTGTGTTCACGTTCCCGGACGAATGGATGGTGCGATCGAAAAAATTTTCGTCGCGATCGATAGATCTCATCAAGGACAAGATCGGATAAGTTCGGGAGCGAAATTCCCCCACCCCTTTTTGAG
>JAPYZM010004161.1:0-10149 GCA_030522845.1 Psyttalia concolor
AAGCGGTCACCCATCCAAGTACTGACCACGCTCAACGCTGCTTAGCTTCAGTGATCGGACGAGAACTGGCGATTTCAGCGTGATATGACTGTTGGCTGTTACAAGTTTTTTTTTATATTTTTGATGAAACTATTGCAGGACCACTAAAAATCCATGATGAACTTTTTAACAGAAGAGTTCAGGCGGTTTTAAATTTTTTGCGAGTTCCCTAGTATGTATAAAAATAACTAGTGACATCCTTGAGGGAATACTACGGCGGTATTAAAATGCTTTGACCTCGAATGAAGATTGAATTATCCTGTTTTACAGTTTTGGAATGAAGGAAATGCAGTGACAAGCTTACTCAAAATTAGCCAAGATTAAAGTAGCTTATTAAATAGTTATGCTCCCGATTTTGACGGTGGGACTAACAGCTAAGGACTAGGATGACGCTAGACAGTGCTCTCGGTGTCTGAGGCGACTGAGAGGGTCTGTAGTTTGGGTACCGAGTAGTTTTCAGCATGTGGAATGGCGTGGACCCGGTTTGATGGCCGCTCCAGGGTTGACGGGGCTGAGGGAAGGTCCTGGCTGGCTTTCGGTGGAATTGGTGGTGGACTTGACTGCAAAAATAATAAAAATTCCAATTAGTAATTCATTTTAAGGGCGAACTCTGGTGAGTTCTTCAAGTCGCAAACTGTTGAAAAGTCATATCTCTACGTTAAAAATCTGTTAATTGAAGAAATTAATTTTTTTTAATGGGAACGAGAAAAGAATATCTAGAAATTACCTCTTGACTCAAAATAGTCGTCGAGCCCTGAAAACTGGCCCCAACGAAGCTCCCACTGGAGATACTCAATGCACTTATCACAGAAGGCGGGGAAATATTCATCATATCATTGCTCCTGGACCTGGGCTCAAAATCCTCATAACTCAGATTATTCAAATGACTCAAGTGACTCTGAAAATCCAGTAAACTCGTCGTTGATATCCCACTGTCCCTCAGATCGTTGCCCTCCTCGGCGTCGTCCTCAGTGCTCCACTCATTATTCCTTTTGTGGACTAGCCTCTTCGGAGGGGCAGGAGGTGCTGAGCCCACCTCTCTCTTATCAGGGGTGCAGCCCCTGGGGGGCAGAGGTGGAGCCTGCTCAGGTCCAGGTTCGCTCCAGGAGCTCCTCATGCTCGCCTGCTCATTGCCCTCAGTCGGAGTTGGAAGGGAATGCCTCAGAGGTAATTTGGGGCTCAGAGGTTTGCTGAGGGTTCTATGGTGGGTTGGTCTGGGGGGAGTGGAGCCGTATCCCACCGACCTCGGCCTCACTTCCCTCTGGGGAATTGGTGGAGGTGCGCCTTCAACTCTTGTGTAGAACCCCTCGTCCTCAGGGAGGCCATCACTGTCGGCATGGGACATCCTGGAGCCAATCGTCTCCAGGGTCGCGGGCCTCTGCTTCTCGTTGATGGGAAGAGGGGGTAAAGGGGAGTTTATAATACTGTCTTGGTGGACTGTCCTCTGCCTCGTGAGGGAGCCTAATCCCTGCTTCAACTGGGTGAACCTTGTAAAATTCAACAAATAATTTTTTGTAGTTAGAGGAAGTTGATAGGTTTTATTAATGATTGATATGAGGATAATTCGTCGGTAATCAGGCATTATGGCAATTCCAATGCATTTTCCTGCGAGACTAAATTAATTCACCCCTTGGTACTCAAAGCAAGTAAAAGCTTGATGGGGAACTCTGAGTCGCGAACTCTGAGTAATGCGAAGTGCTGATGAGTTGTGTTATACCTCACCACACGTTGATTTGAACTCAGTCGAATTTATATAAATTATTTAATTCAGATCCCTTCAGTATAGAACGTGAGAAGCCGGTTCCACACATCTACTAAGCATTAAGAACTCCAAATGTTTATGTCTTGATGCGATTAATTTCAAGCAACCAGATCCTGACTCTATAAATGTCATTTCCCACAAAATATAAGTAAAATAGATCAACCTTTGCCTCAGTGTTTCGACAAAAAATTGGAGGTACTATTCGAGTTGATTGCTGATTTCCTCAAGTTTCATGAAATTTGATCATTAATAAATTTACTCCTATGAGATATGGCGATGGACGTGATTAAGTCAACCCTTAAAGTACTTGTGGCGGGATCGGTACGCAGAAACGTTTTGTAAAATCCATTATGAAGAATTTTGTAATAAAAATTTAGTTTTTTTTTAAATTTCAACGTACGTAATGACCAAGAATTTATCTAGACTATTCAGAGTTGTCGGAAAATATCCACGAAATCTAAATTTTGGTAAAATTGTTGGAATGTTGACTATTTATTTGCTAAAAACCCATATTTTCATATAAAAAAATTATAAATAATTGTTATCTGGGTAGGTAGAGGGAATCCAATGAACGGAATAAATAAATAGATGAATGATTGATAAATAAATACAAACCTCTCGATCAGTCGTTTGTGCAGAGGTTGCACCCCAGCAGGTGCTATCTGCCCATGGAGAAGTAATCCTGACTCGAGTACATTCATCTGATCGAGAATAAGATTTTTCAATTTGTTGACGTGGGGCACCATCTCAGGATTTTGCCTTGAGAACTCCGGGGTTAGGAAGGCCTCCTGGTACTTGGTGATACCCCCCATCACGTTGGCATCGATGATACCCTGGAGACGCATACTGAAGGGATTGATGTTTCTGTGGGGCTCGGCTGTGTACTGGGCAACTAGTCGTCGCAATTCGGTCTCGACGTTTTGCATTGTCTCACAGGCATACTGCACCGGAGCCAGCAGCTCTGATCGGCGCTCGATCACTTCGAACCAGCGTAGGATCCCTGGGAGTTTCGCTTCGGTGAGGAGAGTCGTTCGCTCAATCCACAGGGATTTGAACTCATTCTCACGGTCCACTGGGCCTCGATGGAGAGGTCGATCGAACGTGAACTTGCGGACGTCGTTGACGAGATAGAAGGCGACTATGCGATCTGGGATTTCTGAGGAACTGCAGGCGAGACTCGATTCTTCTGGGATTGGTTTGACATTACAGATCTGTATGACTGGAAAAATTAAATCAAAATGATTGGGTTGAGCTTGCTAAAGGTATTATTATTAATTATTTGATAGAATGATGAGTTTAATGCGTGCAAGAAATTATTGTTATTCGCTTGTTTTTGAAGTTATCGACCGATCTTGAAATGTCTCTGAATCGTTTTTTTGAAATGGATAGTTTTAAAATCGTATCCACGAATTTCTAAAAAGATTTTTAGATTTGGACGAATGGGTTTTCGTCAAGTAATAATCACTTCAATTTTTATGGACTTGTTTGCACAATTGAAAATACGAGAACAAAATTATGAATGAATGAAACGAAATGAATTGCCAGTTTTTGATTAAAAGACGTCAGTCAAACGAGAATTGTCTCATTTTGTTGCACTGCATCCACGCCAAACTGTCTTCTCCCTGGTTCTAATTCGACTTCAATGACTCTTGTAGTTGTCCCTCTTTAACCAATTTATTTAACTTACATTGCCCCTCTGAGGAAATAATGCTCTCATCCGGTGGTGAATTTTTCATCAATATTTGTGCACTTGGAAATTCAGTCTGAAGTCTCTGAGTGAAGGCACCTATCCTCTCGTACTCCAGGCCACGATAAATAAACAGTTTATTCTGGAAGAAAAAATAAGAGATTTTCTTTATTTTTCAGGAGCATTCAGTGCAAAGAAGAAGAAGGGAGTACAATCAAATAAATAGCATGTGTTTACCCCAAATATTCTACTCTCCCGGTATTTAATATCGACTATTTCTTAATGTGTTTTACATAGATTTTTGTTAATGTTTCGTGGAAAATGACAAAATACCCTCTTTACTATTTTCAAGAACTATTTTACTATTTCCATAATTTCAAGAATTCTGGACGAAATATCAAATTTTCTTTTGAACACAACAGTGTCTGGTGATTAGATAATTCTTCCCAGGACGAATTGTTCTGAGCACAAAACATTTAAAAAATGATTATGTTTAAAAAAAAACAGCAATAAAAATAAGAAAAGTGAAAATTAAAAACCCCTGTCAAATACAAATACTTTTGATTTTGTTTAATCAGGAACGATACCGTTTTCCTGACAAATAGAAAATGTAATCGATTGTATATTTCATCATCAGGCAGAAAAATAATATTTATAAACAGTTTCAATTAATTTTCTCACCCTGACAAAAAGTGGAAAACTGAGTCCATAGAATCCCACTCGGAAGTACTCTGGCTCTGGTCTCAATTGGGTCAGGATATTATCCAGGAATTTGGCCTGCATCTTGAGAATATGACTGAGTTTAGCATAATCGTAGAGACGATTCTCGTACAAAACTGCCAATTCCTTGCACAGGGGAATCCCCTTCTCCCAACACTTGCCCCTGTCGAAGTAGTGAATAATTTGATGATAGAGGAGTTCTTTTCTCTGCCATTCGGGCTGCTGTGCATGGGCATGATCAGCCGGAAGTGTCGTGGAGTCCCAGCTCAACTGATCGGCGTAGAGTTTCATGGTAAATCCAGCTTCCGTATAATTCTCAGCCGCGAGATGAAGATCATGCAACTTGTAGATGTACCTAAGGTACATTTCCTTGCGGTTGAACTCATTTTTGTAGAAGTTCTGAAGGAATAGGGAAACAGGTCCCATTTTTTATTTTTATCCACACTCGCACATTTTTTGAAACGAATCTTCAAGACAAGAAAGTTATTTTCCGAATGTTTAAATTAATTTTCCACTGAGGAGATCATGTTTAGATTTTGTAACCCATTTTTTTTATTTAAAAATCATTTCTATTGGAGAGACAATATTTAAAGACTGGGGATGCTTCTAGTAAAAAATACAGTTATTGAAGAAATGATTAGTGACGAGAGAATTTATAGAGTTGGAAGGTAATTGTTTAGCTGAACGAAAAGTTTTGGCCTTTTTTGTCCATAAAAACTTTGGCTTTTTTTAGAAATGAAATTTCTATTGCCTAACTGCACACGGAATTATTCTTGTAGTGAAAATTATTCTTTTTCACGATTTTGAGATGAATTAAGTCAAGATAATAAAACTGTTTGGTAAGATTTTGCAACTAATTTTTTGTTAGGACAAATTTTTTGAAAGTTTTTAAACAACTTTTGAGATGACTACGAGCGCTTTGTGTCCATAATAACCTCTCCTCAGTAGAAATAAAATTTATATCACGCAAATACTTGGCTGATCGTTAACTGTCGCCTGCTAATGAGTGAGGGAGGCTTATAAAGACCGCAGCCACGTGGCGTTGGCAGAATTCACGGTCAATTATCACGGTGATTTGCAGAACGTTAACAACTCATTTGCCAGATCGTGAATTGTTTTAGGATAAGAATTTACAGGCGTTTTAATTGAGAACATTGGTATTGGGTTGTTGATGTGCAAGGAGAGCTATTTGTTTTTATTACCAGTAGATTCACCGTGCATGACATGCGTTTGTCACGGTTCTCGTCCCCCTGAATGACGTTCCTGTAATCCAGTAATCTCTCGAGGAGCCGAGTAACTGAGGTAATGAAGGCGGTGCCACTGTCTTTCCAGGTTGGATCCTCGGATTGCACTCGATCTAACAACCTAAGTTAATTAAACGAGGAAATCGATAATTCGTTTATTTTCTCTATTCCGGACGATGGGGTGGAACAACTATAAAACTTCACAGATTAATTTGATGATAGGAATTGAACGAATTAAGGGAAACTTTCAAGAATGTTTTTTTCAGAAAATAATAAAATTTCTCGAAAACTGTCAAACGTCTTCAAAAACGTTCATTGAGATGTTTGGAAAAAACATTCTAGACGTTTCTGAAGTCTCAATGGTTGTGCTAAGAATCCCAATTTGGGACTTGAAAATTGATAAACAAACATGATAAGTACATTATAAAAAAAAACATCATCTTGAGTCCAATCGAGTTTCCTGAGATGTCTTTATAATTTTTAATAATCTTCTAATTAATTGAAATAGTATAGCTATTCTAAGATCTCCTAAATGAGAAAATAATGATTTTTTTATATAACATCTAGAGCGTAGCACCTCTAAATATCACAGTTGAAAAATATGACGACAAAATATCACACCTATAAATAATGCCCGTCAAAATATCCACTGGTACTACTTGAACATTTTAATTGTATTTCTTTGTTTTATTTGGTTTACATTATTATGCACTCGATGTTCGATCGAAAGTTTCCGGATTCGAATTGCGATCTTGACTATCCATTTTTTGAGTAAAAATTTCTTGTAAATTTTACATTAACAACCCTTCCGGACCCCCTCGTACTTATTCCAAAGCCCACCCAATGATTTCCAGCGCGACACAAAAATGTGAAAAGCTACATAAATTCCTTTGTTTGACGTAAAAAAAACCTTCGTTGAGATTTTGTTATGGTATTATTTGATTGTAATATTGTAATTTGTGATATTTTGAGATACAATATTACTTTTTTGTAATATTTAGAGGGGTTAACCCATGCAGAACTCGCTTTCACCGCAGCAAATATTAAGTCCTTTTTAAATGCTCTCCACAAAACCCCATAATATTAATTCTTCAAAACTTACACAGCACTAAGATGCTCCCTGCAGCATGAAAGAAAAATCAACAATGAATGATGCACCCTCAGCCCAAAATCCCAAACCCTCAAAAAAGTACTCACATAGTATTAAACAGCTGTCGATACTCATCATCCCCCTTGTTCTCACTGATAAGAATATCCAGTTTATCGATGAGCTCTGACTCAACAGATTTGAAGCTTCCCCTGGCTCTCTGCTCGCACTCCATCATATCAAAGAAGATGTGCAGAGTTGCCTTTCTCAGTTCGCTCTCAGGCACAAGAGTGACCTCCAAGAAGGGTCCCACCATTCCCGGAATGAATTCCAGCTTCTTCTCCCCGAGATTAGACCACATCGAGAGTATCTGGAACCCCATCAGAACCCTCATGTCCCCATACTTCTCTACAATTTTCTCCCTCTTAACCTCCGAGAAGTGCTCGAGCTGCAGAGACGGCTGAGTCAAATATGCCACGGCAAGATTGAAGTACATGGACCAAAGCTGCGAGTCAAAGTTCCCATGTCTGAACTTGAAGGCCAGAGGCTGAGCTAGTTCCTCCAAACTCCTCAAGATGACACTATTTGCCTGCATCCTGATGACCAGCCAATCAGGAGGAAAAATTTCCTGGCGCACTAGATCCTTCAGAACGAGGAAAGCCCTGAGAAGGAAGTCCTTAAGAGGCTTCCTCTCTCCGCTTCTCGTCAACTCCTCCCAGAGTCTCGCATAATGATACTCATCTAGCTGCTGAAGTAGACCAATCAAACAGGCAACAAGACAACCCAGGACTGGCCCATTAGCATTGATGATGATCAAGATCGTTTGGATGAGAATATCCAGGAGAGAAATACATAGTGTTTCAATATCGTGATGAATGCAATTATTAACTTTGTTAGTGTCCCTCCCCCGTTTGTGAAGGAAGCTGAGAATCTCTCCGAGGATTTCGGTGCACATTCTGAGCTCTTCCCGTCTAGCCAGATGAATCTTCAAGTGTCTGCACATCGTCGAGAGTAGAAGATTGCGACTCTCGTCGTCCTGGAAGAGTGAGGAGGTCACTAGATTCTTTACAGCCAGAAGTTTTGCTTGGATCAGTTGGGGTGGAGGGTCTCGGGGGATTGAGTCCAGCATTGTACATGTTAATTTGGCAACTTCAAGTGCCGGCAAAAGCTGAGTGAGTTCCTCGAAGACAGCCGATATGGACATGAGCAGAGCCCGTTGTGAGTCCTGCACAATCTCATAAGGAATTGTCAGCATTTTGTTGAGTGCCACAAAGACAGAAAAAAGATCCCTCCTAAAGCTATCCTCATACTGTCCAGCAGTAGCTCTAGCAAAAAGCAATCGACTTTGAATAATAAACTTGAAGATGTACTCTAACGATCTAAAACACTTCATAATTGGCTCCTGCTTCTCAGCAGCTGTCACCCACTCCGCGCAATGCTGGACGCTGCTCAGAAGTCCTTTGTAAACAAGAGCAGCTGCAAAGTGTCCGGAGATATAGGCGTCCATCACAGGTTTAAAGTGCTCAAACTTGGAGTCCTCTAGGAGACTGAAAATAGAGACGAGAACTTGGAACACAAGACCAGAGTGTGTCGTTGAATTTCCGTCTTCCGTGTGGAACATAGCGAAGAGAGCGTCTAGAATATCCTGCAAGAACTTGACGAGTTCCTCTCCATCAAGTCTCAAAACCCTCCCCAGAGCTTCCGATATCTTGTCAGGATGGGCCTTCCACTGGAGGAGGCTCAGAATGTCAACATTCTGAGTTAATTTTGTGCTGCACAGCAGAGTTGTAATGAACACAGCTTCTTTGGGGGATCTAGTAAACGGGGGAATCCCCGGACAATTTGGTTCTCTAGCATTACTAGGCAGTGAGAGATAGCTCAGGGAATCCAATTTCGCGCGTTCCTCGCATTTATAAATGTAGAGCTCGTGCGAGCCGTCTTGAATGGTGGCTCCACCGTCGGGATCCATAAGACGGACAAATGCAAAGTCAAATAGTTTCTTGTCGTTTTTCTCACGTGTTGAGCAATGACGAAACTCAAACCTAATATGACTACCGTAGAATTTGTCTATTGGCACTGCTAATCGCACGGATTCACCCCAGTAGGGGCTGTTGTGGTGGTAGATAACGAGGCTTTGGTACTCGGAGCTGCCTTCGGCTCCTGCTGCTCCGAATAGGCAGGACTCTAAGGGCTGGCCCTCAGCGTCGAGGACCAACATCGTTACTTCGATATTTTTGCCGGTCGACTTGCCACCTCGCTCGAATTCGCCCCGTTCCAGTCTCAGGTACAAATCATTTCGCACGTCACCCGGCATTATTACGTCGGGAAAACCGAGTTTTCGGGTGAGGCAGATGTTCTTGAAGAGGAGGGGGTTCTCCTCCCGTACTTGGGAGAGTTCACCGTGAAGGACGCGAAGAGAGACCACTATTCCGTAGTTGGGCTGCCCTGGGAGGGGAGAACACTTGTTGTTACGGATTATCTGCTCGTGGAGTTGGTGGAACTCTTTTTCTTCTCCTTGGTAGACCTGAAGATTTTTCGAGGGATTTTAATGTTGTTATAATGGCGGGTTTGATAGAAGGTTTGAGGGGAGGAGTTCCCAAATTTTAGCACATTTCGACAGGAGAATTTTAACAGGAAATTAATCAGTAGAATAGGTTGCATTCGACATTAAATTCTACAGATTGTTTCTATGCTACAGATTTTTTAAATATAGTTACGTAATGAATAATTATTAGCAGTAACTCCCTGGACCAAACGACAATAACAGGCTCTTGGCGGGGGTGAGCCTGTTCCTTTTCATTTTGTTATTGCCTGAAGTCTTAAACCATTTAACTATTATTTCAGTCTTATTTTAGGAAGTTCTGCCAACTACTTTAATAGAGAGGCCTCTGATAGTAGCAATGAGTAACGTTTTTCCCGAGTTTCGGAAATGTTTAGTAATTAGTTTGAGTCTTGAGTTTAGATTTGAGTGTAGTTGGTTTTAGTTGAAGTCTCTGCGTTGAGTTCAACGAATCCTGGGTATTGTTTTACGCATTGCTGGGTTTAGTTTTAAGGTTCTGAGTTTTTCCCGTAGGGTTTGTCGATTCCGTATCGCCAAAAATCGTATGGCGTCCGAAATATTAAAACAAGGATTGAACGAATCCGATGCATAATCGGAAGGTCCCGGGTTCAAATCCCGGTCTGGACTATCCATTTATTCAGTAAAAATTTCTTGTAAATTTTATTTGAGAATAATCCTGGATCCTATCCTACCTATTCCAAATCCCATCCAACAATTTCCTCTGACGTCACAACAATGTGGAACGCTATATAAATTTCCCGTCGAATTCGGTTTTGACTGTTGAGTCTTATTGTTTTGGAGTTGGCGGGTCACGGGAACGAATGTAATGAATTGGCCGTTTTGGACCACCGATAGCCTGGGTTAAGGTGTTCTCTTTGAGTATTTGTTGAGGCCAAAGAAAAATCGTGATAATTAATGTAATAAACTTCAAAATGTTGCAATGGAAAATGTTAAACTTGTTTTATATCCTCTTTTTTTAGACTTTCAATATGCATTTGGTAATATGTAATATATAACAAATTGTGATCAAGTATAATACCAGGAGCTTGG
>JAPYZM010004162.1:0-18388 GCA_030522845.1 Psyttalia concolor
GTGATATAATCCCACGAGTCAAAAACCACTTTTTTCACGTGTTACGAACAATATTTTTCATCTCAATGTGTCGGAAAAGCACTTTTCAGACACTCGACGTAAAGCAGGCCGTGACTGAAAAGTTACTTTTCCGACACAGCGTGATGAAAAATATTGTTCGTAATACGTGAAAAAAATGGTTTTTGACTCGTAGGGTTATATCACTCGCCTTCGGCTCGTGATATAAACCTCCCACTCGCCAAAAACCATTTTTTTTCACTTGTTACGAAATATACTATTGCATCACGCTGTGTCGGAAAACTAACTTTGCAATCACTCTCCGCTTTGCGTCGAGTGACCGAAAAGTACTTTTTCCTGCGCGGCACCTGGAAAACGCCAATTTCGTGAAGCGCAGACACATTAAGATGAAAAATTATGTTCATAACTCGTGAAAGAAGTGGTTTTTGACTCGTCGGATTATATCACTCGCCTTCGGCTCCTGATATAAACCTGCCACTCGCCAAAAACCACTTTTTTTCACTTGTTACGAAATATACTATTCTGACTCAGGCGATTAATTATGAGCCTCGCCTTCGACTCGAGTTATAAGCTAACATTTCGTCAGACTAGTATATTATGCAGCGTGTGTGTTATGGTGTTTTTGTTATAAACCCACGAGCTGAAAAATACCATAACGCCCAAGTTTCATACAGTATTTTATGTCATTGTGCCCGTAATTCGTGAATCAACCGAGTGAAGCGAGGTTAGAATCGCGCGATTACGGGCACCTATTGTATAATAGTATCTTTCGTAACTAGTGAAAAACAATGGTTTTTGGCGAGTGGGAGGTTTATATCACGAGCCGAACTACTTTACTCCCTAGAGGTACCATTACTACCATGTGGAAAGAAATATTACGGGCCGAAACTTTATCAATATATCCTGGAAAATATCATTCGATAATTCCCTCAAAAAATCGCTCATCCACTCAGATTCATGTACTTCGGTAAGCTCTTGACAAGTAATTCTTAAGATAGCCTCTAGATGCATCTAACAGAATTCAATTATACGTGAATGGTATGATTGGGTTTTGTTCAGATAATTTAGCTATAGTAATTTTTCGGCTGCAGAGTATAACTTGTACTAGACATTTTTACCTCGGGCTAAACTGACGGATTACCCGTAGATTTGCCGAACTGTTCAGGTTATACTGACTGATCACCCATAGATTAGTCGTACCACCCGGATACATTATCCATACATCACCCCGACTTCGCCCGTATTTGGTGCGACTAGTTACACCGATGGAATTAAGGGGAGAATCTACCCCATTTGGGAACTTCTCCGATTAAAAAATCCCATTTGCGACGTTTTTCAGAAAAATGCAAACGAAAATTTTGGCTTTACAATCTCATAAGGTAGGAACCTAGTCGGTGAATTTTGTTTGATTAAGCTTCAAAATATTCGTAGAATGCATATACATGAAGACAATAATGAGCTTTCCTATTAAACTTACTCTCAATTTAATACACACAAACTCTAAAAATTCTAAAAGCCAAAAATTCGAAAAAATTGGAATTGTGTTGATGTTCAATTTTGACACATGCTTGCTTCGTTCTTCTAAAAGTATTATTGACTGGTAGAGCGAAAAAAATCGCATAAATTGAATTTTAATAATTGAAGTATCTGGAAAATTATTGCAATTTCAGAACAATTTATTTTTCGGAATTCCTGAAGAAAATGAATTTATTTCCAAGAGAGTAATTATTCTTTTCCATATGAAACGGAAAAACTGTCGCCTCTGTCGCCACGTTGCCGGAAACTCGCCAAACTCGACCGGGCAGTGTATGGTGAATTTGACAACGCTGGAGCCTGAATAATACGACGGGGCATCCCAGACAACCGGAGCAAAGTCACCGAGCCGCGGACGGTGAGCAGACGAGGTTAAAAAAAAAAGCGAAACATGTTGATCTCCCTCAGATGATGATGGAGATCAGTGGGAACTGCTGCGAAATAGTAATAACTTTAAGCTAAAAATTTTTTGACGGCGCTCCGCGATTCCATTGTTCCCTAAAATCTCTCTCAATCAGTTGCCCACAAACTCAGAATTTTTCTAATATCGATTCATGGTACATTTTCTAACAATTAACTATTGACATCGATCGTGCCGTAAAAAGATTCAAGTCGCGCTAACTCATGAAAAATTCAGGCGGAAGTTCTGCGACAAACGAAATTTCGTCTAGCTCTTTTTTGTTTCTGTATTGTCGTTTTTTCATAAAATCCCACATTTCAACTCGTGAGCAGCAGTTGAGAGCTATTTTCCGAGAAAACGCTCGTAGAGAACTCAAAACTGCATCAGCATTTGTGGTCACACCAGCGAGACCGGACGGTATGACTGTTATGGAAAGGGCAATCCGGCACTATGCGACCTTGGGCATCTATCATACGCAGTGCCTTTCACGAGAGTTCACGTGGAATTCAGCAATAACATGTGCACCTAATGATAAACGAGTTTAAACAAAATTTAATTTCAACTTTTGCAGCCATTTGATCCGTAGAACTTTCGAAATGATGTAATTGCTCAAACTTTGACGACCTGTTCACAGTTTTAAGAAGATTTTTTATTACTCACTCGATTGCTTTGACGAGAAACGAGATACAGAACCCTTTAAAAACTGTGTTACAATTTTAATTAAATTGCAATTGAGATCAAAGGGCTTGAACTTTAAATTGCCATGACACGTATTGGTACACATTCACACTAATCCATTCAGTCGAAAGATTTATATTACTTTGACGGATTGCAGCTCAGGGAAATTCACGAGAACATATTTCCGGAATGTTTGAATTCTGCGCGATGTATTTACGGCTGTCGTGTATGGCACACGTGCGGGAGGGAAAACGTGACTGACTGGTGGTGTACCTGGATCCAATGGACGTACATTCTTTTTTCCCCACCGTTGAGATTTCTGTGTTGGATGGATAATCTCAACGAGACAGATGAATCTAGATTAATGGAGATTAGCGACGGTTATCCCATACTCAATAGCATGTATTGCTCATATCAATTTAATCTGGTGATTTGAGGAATTCTTATAATACATGCAACAATGATTTGAGAAGAAGAATCTTATGAATTCTGCAATCTTTAGGCATAATAGACTAGATAAATTTTAGTACAGGTTGACAAAGTTGACAATCAAAATTGTCAACGTTGGATTTTTCTTGAAATAAATACGAAGCAAAAATTAATCTCATATTCCTCTCTGACTGTTTATGCTTGGGGACAACGACCACTTTTACTATTGAAAAATGCTAAGAAGTGGCATGATGTTTATGCCATGACTTTTAGGGTAATAAGGCGAGTGATATAATCCCACGAATCAAAAACCACTTTTTTCACGAGTTACGAAATAGTATATTTCGTAATAAGTGAAAAAAATTGGTTTTTGGCGAGTGGGAGGTCACTCGCGTTCGGCTCGTGATATAACAGTCACTGTCTGCTTTGCGTTGAGGGACTGAAAAGCGCTTTCCCTACACATTGAGATGAAAAATATTGTTCGTAACACGTGAAAAAAGTGGTTTTTGACTCGTGGCATTATATCACTCGCCTTCAGCTCGTGATATAAACCTCCCACTCGCTAAAAACCATTTTTTTTCACTTGTTACGAAATATAGTATTTCATCTCAATGTGTCGAAAAAGTACTTTTCAGTCTTGTTACGAAATATAGTATTTCATCTCAATGTGTCGAAAAAGTACTTTTCAGTCACTCGACGCCAAGCGGAGAGTGACTGAAAAGTTACTTTTCTCCGCTTCACGTCGAGTGATTGAAAAGTTACGTTTCCAACGCCGCGTGATGAACAAATTATTACTGAATCGCAACTTAACAATTAGTTATTCATTAAATATCAATATTACTAATGCGAAAACATTCTTCCCTAAAATATCATTTTCTTTCGTTGTGTCATGCGATGATGTTCGAATATTTAATAGTACCGGGTTGGAGATTGAAGATCACCGATTCCATAATACTTATCTGCCCTGTCGGGTCGAACTCCAAAAGATTATTTCTCATACGATTTTCCACATTTTGCCATTGTATCAACATCCAATCTCCTACATTACGGAATTTCCTCTATAATTATCCAGTGAACATACATTACCACGCGTTAGCACACTCACCACACTAATGACCAATTACCGTAATTACCCCCATCAGTGGCGAATAAAAGGTCGTACGAACGGGCGAGGTATTCTACGGTCTGAATGAAGATTTCCACGTGCTACATTATCGGAGAGATTCCACTTCCACGGGAATACTTCAGAATACCTCAAAAGACCTCTTACTTCCGAATGCAAACTCCATAACACCCCGATAATCGAGATTCGATATTCCCCTATTCTGTATTCATGGACTCCACCAGTGATTATTTCACATCAATATTACCACTCGTTCTCTCTCTATCTCTCTCTCTCGTTCTCTCTCTTCCTCCCTCTACATTCTCCCCCCGTTCCATCCGCAAAACTCTACGAGCCGTAACAGAATGATCGTTCAACTCACTTACCTGAGATTATCGCACTGTCAGAATTTTTCATCGAAATGTTATCAAAAAGGAATGGGAGAAATGTGAATCTGGGTCAGGGGTTTTGCCTCGTGGGTGTAGAGGAGATTGTACGACGGGCAATTTCAACTATCGCGTGTGTGAGTGTCTGTCAGGGCGAAAAAAAAATCTTCATGAGTTAGAAGGGAGAGGTGAGAAAAAATTTATGTGATCCAATTCGATAACAACTCCGTCAACGATGTAATCAATGTATACTTTATTGAACACCATTCAAGGCTAGCTGATGCTGTTGGCCATTAGTCATTACTTAATACCTCGGGCATTCATTAATTAGCATCATTCAAATGGCAGTTCCACTATTATCAGCAATTTTCGCTCCAATTTCACTCATTACCTTACGACTGAGTGACACATCGATTGATTTGATACCCTCGGAGTCTGACATTTATCATTGATTTCCGAGAAGAGGGATGGGAATATCGTGATTCGCCTTGAAATAAGACCCTTTTCCGTTCGTTTTCTCGGTGGAGTGAGATAGCTTCGCGACTGCGATAGTCACCTACATTTGCTTGTGACAGTAAATTGATTAGTATTCTTTTGCAATCTTGACAGAAATCCCAGACGTTGTCTTGATGGAGGAATATAATAGAGAATTTTCAATTATTCGAGATCTTGGTAAATGATAGATATCACCGTGACAGGTTTCTTTGAGATGGAAGACTAGTATTCATATCGTTTACATCGGTTGAGTACTCCAATACACATGAATTGGAAGATGGCAATCGAAATATGAGAAAGAGTCGGGAATTCAATCACTTTGCAAAAGTTTTAGTCATTTGTAAATTCATGTGGAATTCATTTGATAATATCATTATGTCTTGTCATTCTCTTCGGAAGCATACTATTTTTATCAGTGAGTATTTAAGAATTGTCCAGTTTTCCAAACTGGAAATGTTAGTGTTGAATGATTGAATCAATACGTGAAAATCAATCCTACTGGTTGGATTCGTAAGGTAAAATATGAATAATTTTTTTTTCACTCATCAATTGATATAACTTCTTGTGAAACAATCATCGATAGATTGCATAAATTATTATTTATTGAAATTTACTAATATGAGTTATAACTTATAACAAGTTATAACTTATAACACAAGTAAAGAGGCTTTTCTCAGAAATAGTATACTGCCGGACGGGCGTTATGGGGTTTTTTGCTCCGGTGGTTGGCCACCTCGTTTTCGGCTCGGTTTGCCAAACGCCACAAAACGCGAGCAAAAAACCCCATAAGGTACTGTCCGGCATAATATTTTGCCGTAGTGATTTTAACGTTTTCGAGTTTGGGAAGTATGTAATACCAATTCCCGGACGAGAAAGCCCTACAAGCAGTACGGCAAAATAATTTTCTCTCAGTGTAACACTTTTGCGATGATCAAGTTGCCCAATAGTAAGATTGATAGTTAATTTAACTTTTGATATTAATAAAAATTCTTCGTCGCTATAATCCATGAAATACAATAACAAATTATAGCTATAAAAGTATGTACAAAATAACCCCAAATGTAACGATTGCATCAGTGCAGATTTTGAGATAAAAATTGAAGAAACCATTGATTCCATTATGTTTAATTTAGATTACAGTTCAATGTTATTCTTCTAAAAATGATCGCTGGAATGTTTATGAATGTTCCATCATTCTCGAACAGTCTTTATAAATTCAAGGAAATATCAATTTGGCTCATCCAGGTACTGAGTAGATTGTGGATGAATACCAAAGTAGAAAGTGAACGACGGAATACAACGACCACGATCAATTGTCCTTGTAGGTTCTTGAGATTGATACCAGCTAGTGTGGGTTTCAACATTTAAATCACTTATTTCTGAAATTATGTTATTCTAATATCATTTTCCAATAGACAATCATTCCTACATTGATGAATAATTTCCTTGATTTTGTGTCTGCAAGAGACCCTGGGCGTGTTATGCCCAAGATTATGGAGCATAATGTAATGGGAGGACTAGAATCGATCAAAATAATTATAAGTGTCCGAAGGGGAAACGTTTCCTGTGGATGTTCCCTCTTTTTCTTACATTTTTACCATACAAAAGGAAATTTCTAAGTGGACAGGCAGTCCTGCGTTAGCCTTGAAACTTAAATGACTAGTACTCGTCTCATAGAACAGTGGAATATTTTATCTTCCATTCAGAAAAACCTGTATCGTACAATAACTTTTCATTGCAACATATGAAAAACCTGAGTAGCATATATTTCGGAATAAAAACATAAAATTCAGAAATTCAAAATATATTGACACTATACGAGTTCATCCAATAATTGGGAAACATTAAATTGTTTACTCAGAATTGAGATTGACAATAGAATATTATTTAATATTTATTGCTGCATTTGAATAATTCAAAGCTGAATTGTTGAAATTAAAAATAAAATATTTTTGGGAGTCAATTGTCTGCAATCTTCAGTTACAATTGTACAGCTAATATTAAAATTCGAATCGAATTACAATTAATAGAAATCAAAATGCCGATAGACCCAGCCGGGATTCGAATCCAGGTCTCGGGGTGATCTATCAAGACTCAAAACTCGAAGATGAAATGCATTTCGCTATTCCGTTTTCTGCATCTCTGAATGTTTCATCGCGCGTTCATGTAACCTACAAAATAAACGGTGGTAAACATTATCACATTTTTTTTATTATACTTGTTTAATGTAACATTTTGTGATGTAACAACTGTTTCAATGTTTAACCGCAGGAATTTAAAAAAACTGGATTGAATAATTTACCATTTACAAATACTATAAATTTAACAATTTGTAACATTTCAATTATGACTAAAGATTAAAATCGAAAATTGTGAAAGTGTTTTTTCGAATGCAAAAAACATCGAAAGACTATCCGAGTCCTATTAGAAAATAATCAAATTTTTAGATGCAAAATTGTTTCTATGATTTCTCTTACACAATTTAGTTGACAAATTTTAAGACTGAAAATATGTAGATTTGAGGTAACATACACCACAATTATCCGTTTTTAAAAATGCTGTATAGTCGTCTCTTCTGACAAAGTACTAGTAAAATTGATTAATAATATATAGAAATTATTCGCGTGCCGATATTGTAGATTGCATGCTGAATATTGCAAAAAGTTATCACTCAGTGAAAGAAGCCTCATTTACGATGCCCTCACCGCGCTTTGACGATCGTTCGATTTTCCATTAAAAAAATTGATAAATCGTCAGAAATTGAAGTAGGACCATAAAACAATGCAATCTGACTAAAATGCGGGGAACCGTCAATTGCAATTGCAAATGTAACTTTAATGTCCTCATCCCATAGGAACTTTGCATATTGAGATTGAATTTCACTAAAAAAAATATAATTTTTCCGAATATATTTGTTGTAGACAAACAAATTTCTGAAAGCCCTCGAGTAACATTCGCTTTCAATTTTTTGAAAAACATTTGATTAATAAAATTATATTTTGTCTCAGTGTTCTTCTCATCTTTCCAAGAATTTGTAAACGGTGGATCGACGGTTGAAGAAGCTATTCAAATGTAAACTATAGATTTAGAGCCAACATCATTATTTAGTCTTCCATTTATATAAGAGACGTAGATTGAATTTGCTTGTTCCCTTCCCTTCGCAAGTACTTCGAAATCGATGGATGAGTTGTTCCGAAACAAATACGAGAGTACCGAGTAAATTACCAAATACAGTAACCGCAATCAATTGTGCTCGTAGAGTTTTCGAACTTTCAGACGCTTTCCGTCCATCGTTATTAATAATAATTTTTCTCTGTGATGGGTCTTTAGAAGTAGAATACCATTTACTAATGAGACCTGCTTCACGCATCTCTGGATGATTTTATCGATATACTTCTTGTATGGTGAACCGCGGCGCAAATTAAAGGATTCGTTGTCAGACCAAAAAATTGGTTTTGCAAATTTCAACTGATATTGGCCATTTTCGTCCCGTGTTAATTCTCTGTAATACTCCGCCTCACTAGCATACATCAAGCAACAAATATTCCGATGGGCGATTGCCATTTCTGGGCATTTTGAGATATTCAATACCTTTTTTGTTTTCTTTTTTAAATTTTAAGATAGCTCCAGTTGCATTCTGGAAAGTTGTCTCGAATTGTGTCGTTTGTATCACGGGCGTTAAACCAGAATGATCAATTTCTTCAAATGTTGTGTACTCATGTTCCTGATGACAGTGAATGGCAAAATTCGTCATTAAATTGTAAATCTGATTTGAGTAGGTATATCCTAGTACAACAAGTGAGAAAAATAGGATTCTCTCAAAGACTCGCGAGGGTTGTCGAGGTACCGTCTGCGCGAGCAAAAGACGAAAAATCATGGTGAAATGGCAAATACTCTGGTCAAACTTGAAAAGAATAATCACAAACCAGACAATGAGTAAAATTATGAATATAAGAGCACTACCTTCAAGGGCATTATTGAGATCCTTCCTGTCCATTTCGTACATCGTTGGCATCAGTACTCTCAATTCTCGAACCTGGATTGTCCGCGATTTAATAGACTCTTCCCTTACAGAATTTGTCAGACAAGGTAATAAATGAGCAGTCAAATCAATGTTATATGATTGCAAAAAATACATTAATTCTGTAACGTCAAGAGGTTTCAAAATTGTTAGTTTTGGAGTAAAAATTGGAGTGAAATTCATTTGGCTAGACAGGGTTTTCATCAACTCAATATTAGCACCAGCTGCTTCAATCACTTGATCATTCTTATCCCATGCAACGGACGTAAATGGTAGTTGATTGTAAACAAAACCATTGAGTTGGAATCCATGCATATCCTTCATATAATCCGGAAAGAGTTCTAGCTTGGACGAAAATTTCCGTTGATAGAATTTTTCCGTGAATGGGTTGAATTGGTGAAGGAGCACTCGACTTGACTTTTCATTGACGGTTTTATTGAAAATCTCATTGTAATTTTCGTCTCCACGAATTTCGATGATTACGATGTTCAGTACTCGTCGATTCCACGCTTTCTTCAGAATATCTTCAATCCGTTCATTGAATCTGCATGATGTTTTCAATATGATGAGAAAATGCCGATTTGCAGAAAACTCGGAAATTTTGTTCATCAAATGTATCACGTTCACCACTTGTCCATTGTCTCCGGAATATTCTTGATAATATACAAATAGTAGAGAAGGAGATAAAACCGCAATGAGGGGAAAATGCAGTTTATTCAACTCGTGAGCTGAATTGTTGATTGGAAGTATTCTAGTTGGCATAGACTCCATAACTTTCCGGAACAATTTATCCTTTAACCCATCAGAATCATCTGTCTCGTTGTTCTGAAGAATCAAAGTGAGATGGACATGATGACGATCTGATAGACCTTTTTTTACGCTTTCAAACCAGTCTAGTTCTGGATGGCATTGGTGACTATCTGGTAGAATTGTGATGATGAAAATCAAGAGAGAAATTTTTTTCTCGATCATAGTCGGTCACTCACATTACTCAGGTCGTTACAAGAGACTGCCCGTAACGGAACCAACAATTGCTGCAAGGGAAGCTCTATTTAGAACCGGTGCACAACTTGAAATACAAAAGAACATGCGTCAAAATATTAAAACTAGGTTGTATTCAGAAAGAGTTCTTTTTATGACTGATTAAAGTGTTAGGTGGTATTATAATTTAACAACATTTCGATTTCTCATAAAAACGGAAACGATATATCAGCTTTGAGTGCTATGTCGACAAATAGAATTGCTTTCAGAAAACTGGAAATAGATGAGCTGCAAATCGATTTAAATTGATGTATCGTTGAAGAAAAATGGTAATCTCGGAGAGTAGTTGGAAAAGAACCATCACAGAATTCGTAGTTGGATCGACATATTTCGATCAAACAATTAAAAAATCTGAGATGTCCGTAGTACATTTCTAATATGTAGTCATTCAGTAAAACAAATGAAAACGGAAGTTGAAAAATTCAGGAATAAATTTCACAAATAATCTCAATAACATTAGAATTGTATATGTTTCACCTAGGGAGAAAAAGTAGGCAAGTTGTCCTCACGTGCAAAATTACAATCCGAAGGCAGCGGTTGTAAGCACGTGGTGAATGCTTGTCTAATTCTCCTCCCGAGGGTTGAATATGATTCTTCCGCGAAGACGGACGAAAGTGAGCGTTTCGAACCGAGCGAAGCGGGCGTGCTGAGCAAGTGGGTTTTTCTAACCAATCGAAGCGAGCGAGCTGAGCAAGTGAGTATTTCTAACCAATCGAAGCGAGCAAGCTCGGTTAGAAATGCTCACCTTCGTCCATGTAGGCAGAATAAAAAATTACATTAAAACTGGATACTTAAAAGTGAGATCCAACAAACAAATTCGTAGTCTAAAAGTGAAGAGACTAAAAACTAAAGAAACCAACCTCAACTCGTTAGATATTTAAGAGAATACCTTTCTGGGATCTTCGATAAAATTAATCTTCACCTTTTTGCCAATTTACTGAAAATTTACCGTTTTTTTTTTTCAAGAAAATAAAATTAAAAGAGAATTTAACTTTATGAATGAAATAAAATAATTGACGTTAATAGTTTCCTTAACCACTTTGCATGTTTAGGTCAATCATATTTCCCATTTGTAAATGATTAAGTTTTCTAATTATTAGTTGTGACAAGATGTGACCGATCAAGCATTATTCCGTATTTTCTTCATCGCTCTTCGCGTTGACGAGAGTGATACGTCACAAATTGGTCCGACAAACTTCTGTAATTTATGGTAAACGGTTATGCATAAATCTCACCTGTGGTTCCTTCAATTAATATAGCGCCAGTGTTATGAAATTTTACGGTAATTTGCGAAGTTACAAATTTCAGAGGGTGCAGTTTGACCACTGCGCTAGTCAGCCAAGCACGAGTTGTATATTTTAATGAGCACCACAACCTTTCTTCCAATTGCTAGGAATTATATTCACGAAAAAGATCCAAAGTCAAAAATTCTTCTAGTACCAAATTTCATGCAATGGCACAGAAGAAAATTACACTGATAAATTACTTTTAAATTTTGCAAATTTTAGTAAAGGCTATATCAATATGGTCGGACAATTGATGGATTTTCGGGACATTAGAATACGTTTCAGCTCGACAAACCTATAATACTAAAAATTAGACTTGAATGCGAAAATCGCGAGTTTTGTTTATTAAATTAACTTAAAGTTAATATTCTTTATCACTCCGATATGTGCTGTCCTACCGTATCCTGAAGCGATCTTCATTGCCTCAATGCATTATTCTACGAATAAATCAGTCTCAAAAATTTTCAATAATCTTTCAATAATCGAGAAGAACTCGAGGAATTAAAAGAAAGGATTGATCTAATGTTTGCGATTCTGGAATGGAACGAGTTTTTTGCAGTATTTGAAATATAAATAGGGCAACAGTACTTGTTATTTCATTTCAACCTGAAGTACTCAACAAACCCATTTTTCTGCCACTAAAAGGAATACAATAAATTATAGACTCGTTATTTTCCATTATACATACTAATCCATTGTACCGAGGGGGGTGAAACATTTAATTTGTAAGCACTCTGGTGGCACGCATTTGAGGGGGCGGGGGAGGAGAGGGCGGAGAAGGCGTTTGAAGGATTTAACGAATGATACCACAAAAGAGACCCGAACAAAACATCTCAGCGTCCCATTCAGTATTCTCCAGTCAAGAAGCATCCGTAGAGAACATTATTTCTCGAAAAAAGAAATGGGGCAAGTAGGTTTCCTTACATCATTATTCACCACGAATTCTCAACTTGTTCCGAACCATTCTTACCGTTTACTTCCCTCTATTCTAGAATATTCTCGAATAAACTGTGACGAAAGTTAAACTTTGAATTCTTGTGAAGTGGTTAAACCTGAAGAAATGCTTTTCCACGATTTTTCCGGATTATTCGGGCATTGTTATATTTCTATCGCAGATATAAAAAGGTCTCGAGGAGAGATGAATATGCAAGGAGATGGAGTGAATGGAAAAAAATGTGATAGACATGCAGCAATTGTCTTCGGCATGAATTAATCGATTTTGCCAATCAATATCGTTAATTTTGCGATTAATCATTGAAATTACAAATTCCAACCATTTCAAATCATTTCCAAGTAAAATTAAGGAATCGAAAAAATCGAGGATTACAAAACTTCTATTCGGAAGCAAAAATAAAAAACAATTCATTTTAAAACGAAAATTATCCTTACCATCGAATTTTGAAAATACATATTTCATGCCTTCATTAAGTTAGAAACAATTATTGGTGACAAAATTGGGCGGATTAATTACTTGTTCTTCAGGATGTTACATTTCATGCACAACATTATCCGTAAAAAATGATTTTTTTGTGCATTGTTTATTTACTTTGCCTCGCTAGACTCAATAGTCTAACCGCAAAGTTCTTACCGTAACAAATCCGAAAAACCTTGATATCGAATAATTACTGAGCCATGTTTTGGGGTGGGGAGAGCATTGTTAATAACAGGATTCATTTTAGGGTACTATATAGAGGTTGCTGTGACGTTGGAATCTTCGCAACTTGCAACTTGATGGTTAAATGTGAGAGCCCGAATGAGCCCTTATTATCGCGTTTCACGAACCACTGAAGTACGGGCTTTCAACTTCCCTTCGTACTTTCGTTGCCACTGCTCGTGGATTATAATAGCAGTTGATGGTGATGGGAGTATGGTTATTTATGACCCTTCGTAGTAGAGTTAGCCTACTTTTTATCCGCCTATTCCCTTACTCCCGTTTTTTTTTCTGCCGATAGTTTTTAGTGAACATTTTCACCGCTCTGTCGAAATTTTGATATCGTTGATTTTTTAATCCTGAAAGGATTCATTCTAGTGCAATTAATGGTTTTTTCCCCATCACGATCTAACAGTCGCAGATGAAATACAAATACAATTCAGAAAAAAAAGTCTTATTAGGATTAGTTTATAAATAGTCAAAGAAACAACGAAATATTCACATTACTTCGTTTACAATATTTAAATGTCATTGCACTTCATCATGTTTAATAGCATTTTTTAAAATCAAGTGTTACAGAAATCGTCAATTTTCTCAAATTATTATGAAATTTTTGTTGGTCACATTATATAAATTATGTTGTTCACTGCCTATTATCGAACCATTCATTTTTAATGGTTGTATAAGTTTATTTACTTGAATATCAATATTTTTAAACAAATACACAAATTATTTAAAAGGGTTTACTTACGTCAAAAGCGCCATTGATTTGGTTTTACTGCTTTATGAAATTTTGCCAAAGATTTTTGTATATTAATATGACACTGTTTCAATTAGTGTCTAAATTAAAGAATATGGTTCTCGAATCCTTTCACGTGTGAAATTATTTGAATCATTATGATTTCAAATGTACAGAACATTTTATTCTTAAATTTCACTTTCTTCTGCAAAATGACGAAAGACCTTTGAGACTACTTTCGTGTCATGTAATTTTCACAGAACAATGTCCTTGAAATTTTAATCGATAATTGCGATTAGAAAGCTGCCCAGCAATTTTGTCGGCGGCTGAAAATTTAACGAGCAATTTTTCTGGGATATTCTATTCTCCAGTGACCTGTATCCCCGACGAATTGAAAAGTTGTAAACTGGAGACTAGTGGTTTTGATACAAGCTGGAGCACATAAGTGGATGAGAAAACTTCCCAACTTTTTGTTCGACAATGTTATCTTCAACTTTTTTTCTCCCCATTTTGAGATGACAAGAGAGTTTTCCGGATGAAGAAGAATGGTGAGGTGAAAGTTTCAGAAATGTTGACAAAATCTGAAGGGTGTCGTTGCAGTTATTGTGATAGTAACGAAAATCTAGAGAAATTCTTGTGATAAAACAAAAGGTTCTAAATCGAAGTGGGCGCAATCACTGAAAGTATTTATTGTTGTAATGGATCGCTTCGATGGATTTGACAATAGTGAGAGGATATCCCCGACGTGAAACTTTGTTGTCAATGGTTGTGAAGCCGTCTAGTGAGGGAATGAAAATTTACGCCACTCTTATTGACTAGTGTATCTACTTATCAGGGAAATTCTACTATATTGTACAATCAGGAATACCAACTTCTCGGGTATTGATATCCAGCTGAAGGATGCACTAAGGAACTCTACAAGGCTAATGTGGTTTATTTGCGATACATCAAAGGATTCTGCAGGGTATCAGTTGAACATCTCTTCTGTTGTTCAATCGTACATCATGTGAGCATATGATCAGAGAATATCAGTCTCAGATGCAGATACGAAGCAATCACCGAATAATATATAGCTGCGACTGTTGACATCGTCATATGGAGAAATAGCGAGTCCTTTGATTCTCCATATTCATTCATTCCAAAATGAATAGGCGTATAGGGTTTGTGAGAAACGAATTCTATCGAATGACTGCGCAGTGCCAAATGTTGCAGGTTGTGACGTTAAAACATTACGATAATACGATAATACAGAAATTGCAAACTTCTGCAGGGAAAATCAGAACTAGAGTTCAATCAGATTCGTTAGAGTTCAAATTATCGAGTGGAGGGCAAGGAGTATGGGATGATGTGAACCTGACAGACGATCGCTCCCTGGTTCAAGATAATATTTCTACCGATATACTGAACAAAAAAATTTCCACCCCTTAAAACACATGAGCGGCTTACTTCTTACCTACACTTCGGGAGAGACACAAACCAACCGAATTTGGAGCCTTCGGGGTCTAATATAGATAACTAATGGACTGATCGACAGTCTGAGTAAGACTTGTCAAGGTTTTAGCCTTCATCCAATGGACACTCAGAACAAAAGTATCGAAACGTTTCACCATCTGCTTCATCTGTATCTGTTGACATGCCAGAAAGTAGACGATTTGAACTGACAGTTACCGCAGAAATACACGACGAATCGGATAACCTAAAACAAGTTGCAAGAACTGCAAAATCTCTTTCCTCTCCGAGGACAGAAATCAATCGAAGCAAATCTCCAACATCATCGGCCAGACAAGTCCCTTCCTCTACATCCATATCATGGAAACATTATTTTTCTGCCTACATGGATCGAAAGTGAGCATTCTAACCTTGCTTCGCTCGGTTGGAAACGCTCACTTTCGTCCACTTCGGCAGAAAAATCGTATTCAATCCTCGGGAGAAAAATCAGACAAGCATTCCACACGTGCTTACAACCCTTGCCTTCGGCTCGGGTCGTAATCTTGCACGTGAGGACGACTTGTCTACTTTTCCTCCCTAGGTGAAAAATATACTATTGTACCACTTTCTCTGGATACGCTGTAGGTTGCAAGATATGTGTAACCCATTGGTGAACTGCATTTGGTTTTCATCAGTTTTTTTTCATGAGTAACCCACGTCCTTGTCGGTTGCTCCACGTAGGTAACCGACCGCAAATCAATGAAGCTTCCAATATTTCTGGGCGTTTCTATCGTTGCGTTCTTTCAATTTTTCAGTACGTTAGCCTATATCGATGGGAACTGAGCTCAGCTTTCGAATGAGCCCAACACCAGGGCGCTAGGATCAAGAGTTTTCGAGATATCGTCAAAAGAGTTCCGATTTTGATCAAAATCGGCAGAATGGAAAGGGGTTTTCGGCATTTCAGCCTGTCGGGCCAGACAGCCGAGTGGGTGGCCAGCTGGCCGACCAAGGATGTCCAAATCTGGATTTTTTTGAAGGAAGATGAGCTCTGGGTAGCCCTTTTTAGCTTCTTTTGGGCCTGTTTTTCAGTTTTTTCGATTTTTCAATATGTTATCGTCGTTTTGTTACGTTTTTGAAGGCTAAGGGGATTATAGGGGTTCCAACTTCCGTTTTTGAGACCTCTTGGCATCACTTCTAAGATATTTTCAGCCCGTTAGCTACTTTTAAGGCCCTTTTTAAAAATTTTTGACACAAAACTGCAGATATCTTGAAAACTATCAGGCGCAGCTTCAAAATTCGCACGGATTTGAAAGGCTGAGGAAATTTCTGATCGATATAGCCTCTTAGATTTAACTTTTAGTGATTTTTAGAACTTCCGATTTTTTAATCTCTGGGGCCCACTGATTTGAGCGATTTTCGGCTAGCCGAACACATTTTCGACGATATCTAAAAAACTATTGACTCTATCACCCGGGACTTGTTCCATTCGAAAGCTGAGCTCATTTCCTATCGATCTAGGCTATTCGCAAGTTTCTAAAAAGATTTTTTCACCCTTTTCTTGGCAATTTTATGAATTTCAAAAAAACGATAAAAACGGTTCGAAAAATCAGTTTCAAAACTGGAGAATACCCTGTATCGATGGGAAATGAGGTCAGCTTTCGAGTGAAACCAACCCCGAGGCGATAGGATCAATAGTTTTCGAGATATCGTCAAAAGAGTGCCGATTTTGGTAAAAATCGGCAGAATGGAAAGCCCCCCTTTCGTTTTTCGGCATTTCAGTCTGTCGGGCCAGACAGCCGACTGGCTGGCCAGCTGGCCTACCGGGGATGTGTAAATCTTGGTTTTTATGACGGGATGAGAACTAGGTAGCCCTTTTTGGTTTTTAGCACTTTTTTTCGGTTTTTTTCGATTTTTCAGCACGTTATTGTCGTTTTCAGCATTTTTTAGGGCTAAGGGGGTTCTAGGGGTTTCAATCGGCCATCGCGCGGTAGGCGACCGGGGTCATAACTACCGTACAATAGGTATCATCCAAACCCAGAGGACTGAGCCTCCTCTCGGGTCTATCCACTTTGGATCCCAGTTATCGCTCCGGTCCGCTTGGTTCCCTGATCATGGCGGTTTCACCATTGCAATGGCTGGCCAATTAGTCCCTTGACAGAAGAAGATAGTTTCTTTCCTAACTGGCATCGTCCACTCGTCGTCGTGTTGACGTCTGATTTACTCCAGGTACGTTGAAAGATGTGTTCATCTTCTCTGAAACGATTCCCTATAGATTTATTGTCCCTATATATCATCTAACTCTCCACTGTCACTTTTTAGATACACGTAAATTGAAAATTAATGTTGTGAATTTTTTTCTGAATCCCCACATATTTTTGGCTAACTCCAGGTCGTCTTCGGCGGTTTAATATCGAACAATAGTACTTATAATTAAATAATAGGAGGGAGAAGTGTTAGAGTTTCCATTGCAACTAAGTATTTTATTTCCTATTACTCAGTTATATTATTATTCTTATTACACAAGGATTACATTTCGTTACAATATCTTGAAATAAGAAGATCTTTTCAGCAAAAACCAGTACACGTTACCAAATTGAAGATATTTTTTCTCTATCAAATTGAGACTAATCTAAGAGCGAGTCTGGCTTGTACTATTCTCCAGTAAAAATTTATTGTAAGTTTTCAATTCAGAATAATTTTGGTTCCTATCTTACTTCATCCAAAGGTGATGCAATAAAAACCATCGTCAACGTTGAGGATGAAATGGAACTAAAAAGCTACAATCGATCATTTTATCTTCACTAATAATAATCTTATGAACATCTTCACTTTTTCGTACAACCATCTTCTGGATCCGTATAGTAAAGCAAATTATCCAGATATCTCCGCTAAAATCATCCGACTTCTGGTACTCACTTCTATCTTTACGAATAACCATTCAAACAGATGACTTAGCATCGTGGTCCTTTGATGACACTAATTCTAATGAGTGATTGCAAGGCGTCCTTCAGACCCGCCCCTTCTGGGAGATTAACTCCGAAATCTGGATATCCGTCAATAGCCTGGTAACCGAATAAGGGACTTCATGATCATGATAATAGGGGAATGCTGCGTGGTCAGCTCTCACTAATGCGAGAGCTGCTGCATAGAAAAAACAATCGAAGTACTCAGGAAAATTTGT
>JAPYZM010004163.1:0-14856 GCA_030522845.1 Psyttalia concolor
AGAACTTTTCTGGCGAATATGAGGTTACAGGACGAGCCGAAGGCGAGTTCTGTAATCATATGAGGCAGAAAAGTTCTTCACGGCCGTGTGTCAAACAATATTTTGTGTCACGACGTCCGTGGGCGGTGTTTCACAGCCGCGGAGCGGCCGTGAAGTAGTGCTTCACGCACTGAGTGACAAAATATACTATTACTACCACATAATTCTTGAGCCAATTTTTTTCGTTTCTTCCTTAAGTATTTTTCATTGTCCAGAGAAGGAAAGCTATAGGGTTTTCCTTTCCCTGAAAAACGTGCATACTTCAGGGACCAGAGACAAAGATTGGACCAAGAATGATGTGATAATAAAAAATATTCTTGAACCAAGAATTAATTTTTCAAAAAAATACGTTTTTCTGTCAGTCTACAAAAAAACAAGCATATTGCAAAATGTGAATTAGGTGACACTCATTGGGCAAGATTTTTTCCAACTTTTCTCACACACTTTAGTTAGACAATTTGAAGAATGAAAATATTCATTAATAGCGCAGTGTCCAGAAGATACTGTTGCTGGCTGTCGAGCTACGGTTACGTATGACGTAATAAATTTTTGATAAGAGCGAGCTGATTTTTTACTCGGAGTGAAATAAAATTGAAGAGAATAAGAATTTTTGTATTCCGGTGAATCACCCAGTGGAATGCACATTTTCTGTTATCAGGCTGGTACGGAACGTGGTGTCTAGATCGTGCACTTGTTATCTACTCAGGTGTACATGCAGCAGAGCTCCGAGATAGTTTGACCTTTAAAATTTTACACTAATTTAGAGCTCCTTCAGTATTGATTTGCAATGGAAAAACTGGGTGTAATTACTCCCTCTCACTATCAACATTTTGGTATTGTTCATTTGTAATTTTAATTGGTAATGGAATGCCAAATAAATGGGGGTTTTTTATGCGAGAATTTTCTTTTCAATTCCTTCGTTTCGAGCCTGAACCATCATTCTTTCACTATTAAATTTAGTGAAAGATTATTCAAGAACAAAAAGTGATTTCTCAAAACGGGTTAAAATTGGGTGAACTAGGATCCTAATCTATCAGATACAATTACCGATTTTTGTTTAATTACTTAGGGCTAACCCAGCTGATCTCAAGGACATAAAAAATAATGGTAGTGAATAAAATTATTTTTTTTTTACTTTCCCCAGCAAAAATCTCCTTTCATAAAAAAATGATTTCCCTTTTTCTGAAGTCCTAAAAAGCTGCTAGTCTTTTCCTAAAAAATTACGTATTTTTTCAGTAAATCCAGTGTAAGATGGGATCGTAATAATCCATTTTACGGAACTATCAAACACTTGTACGTAAAATCGCGAAACTTTCCCCGAGAATTTGATCTAAATTTCCCCAAAAATTACCAATGGGGTAAATATTCCGCTTCGATTCTGTAATCGGCAAATAAACTGTAAGTTCCGTAATATTTATTAATTATTTTTCTCACTCGCATTTCAGCCACTCAGAGCTCAGTTTTCGATGTTATGAAACCGTATTATTTCAGAAACTTCTCAAAATTTTCCGATGGAAATTTACTAAAAACTTTTCAAAGGTGTCTCATCTTTCACACCATTTCACATCTGTCTGACGGATAGCGAAAAAAGTGGGTTATTTTTAACGAGATTGAACGATAAGTCGCTCTGGAGGTTTTTTTGGCAAATATTTATGAATAAATCAATGACAATATGCCGCTGACTACGGGAATGGCAAGGTCGTCAATGTGCAGAGACTTTTCGACATTGCGATTGTGTGTAAATGTACCTGGATGTTGTTCACTGAACTCTGTCTGGCCTAAATCCGAGTGGATAAATGATCCGTCAAATACCGCTGGTGCTGCAAAATTAATCGAATATTTTTCTCAGGCTTCCCCGCTTCAAAACTAGTGCATCATATTTTGCAGAAGAATCTCCAACTATCCAATTTTTTCATTAAAAAATTTCTTGTCAATTTACTATTGAGAATACTCGCTGACGCCTTCTAGCTCTTCCAAATCCTATCCAATAATATCCCGTGACGTCAGAAAAATATGGATCGCTGTAGAAATGCCCATCTTTGATGTAAAAAATATGAAGAGATTCATTTCTAGCGCTCCTAGGCGACAAAGCTATCAGAAAATATCCGATGATTTTGAAGCCGCAGTTGGTATTGTTACTGAAAATTTCTGTCCGTGTCCATCGCACACTTTTTTTACTCAATAACAGGCAAGCATAAAAAAATCAACAAGATGTGCTATCAAAAGCTCCTGGTACATACAAAAAGTGAGGAGACCCTCCTTAAATCCTTTGTACGACTATCCTCAAAAGCCAAAATTCCGGTCTTTCGTTGATTGAACCCTACATTCCGTAATTACTGTCATGTTCTCCAGTACATCCGTTCAGGGATGAGTTCAAAAGTGTAACAAGCAGTTGTCGACGACAGACGGTCTAATGAAAGACCACTTCGATCACAGGAGGATTTCCTGGTGACAAGTGAAATCGCACAAAAGCATAAACATTAATGAACAGTAAAAAAAAGGGGTCCACGGAAATGGAATATTCGGCAAAAAAGTATAATTGCCGTGTTTTCATCGTGTCGGTGAACCCATTTGCTCCGATAATTGTCGGACTACCTCGAAGTGGATGTCTCCCCCCGCACCGCTGCCCCTTCACTATTCCACCCCTTTCCGATTCAACGAAAGAAATCACTCGATTTCCGATGCCAAATTTGATTTCGCCTGACGTTACATCCTCCCTAGCAACTGCTGCAAATTATCGAATTTGCCAATTTCTGCGCTTCGAATTTCTCGAGACCAATCAATCGTCCCCGAGAATATCTCCCATCCATCTCCCTCCCGTCTAGTTTCTCCCTCAGTAAAAGAATCATCACTATCTGAGACTGAAACGTGAAAATAACCGGAGAAACTTGAACTCTCGGCAGGAAAAAAAAACGCTTAGAAAATCTTGAGGAAAGTTAGACTCAATCTCGAAACACGTTTATTGTCAGCCAGACGATACCCAATATAGAGAATTGGCAGAGAAAACGTGAACTCCACCGAGAGAAAGAAAAACTGCAGCTGAGAATATAGAGTATGAAATTTTGTGGTGCTGTAAAGTGGTAAAACGTCAAAACTCGAATATGTCACTGTTGGAAATTGTGCACTCGATTCGGGCGACATCGTCAGACTTCTCCGTCGATGAAGTTCTACGAAAACCATGGGTTTTGACATTTTCACATGCTTCAGTGGTGAAGTAACCAACCATGTTATTCACACGTAAAAAAATTTTAAAGAGATTAATTGGACATTTTTCGACCTCTAGTAAATATTTCTTTTCTTCGACTGATTAAAATTGAGCACTCCACCCCAGAGTTGATTATGATCACAATTCAGTGCTTGCCAAAGCGAAAAAAAGTGTCACTGGTTTTGCAAAAATTCTGGGCGAGATTAACTCACGAATATCTTGAAAGGTCGAAGGGAATAATGTCTATGCAACAGAATCTCTAGCTGAAAGTGAAGGGACTCGGAACTCGTTCGACCTCGCAGTCGAGTCCTTCGAGGTCGAACATTATATATATATTTACCTCATTTTTTGAAGTTTCCCTTAAACAAGAAGACGTGCAAATAGTTAATCAATGAAATCCCACTCCCAAAGAGTTGACCCCTCCATTGCAAATATTTTCAAAACCGTCGAGAATAAGTAAAAACTGAAAATCCACAAAAAAAATGCAGAGCCCGAAAGCCCAAATAATCCACAATAAATTTATATTGTTTTACACCAACTGCATACGTCTCTATATACTCAGTTACTTACATAGTCAACAAAAAGAAAATGCGTATTGACATGTATGAATTCGGAATTTCTATACGTTTCTTCAGTGTCTCAATGTTCTAGTAAAACCAACAGTGGTAACAGTTGTCGCGGGGGCGGATTGGAGTCCCTCCTGAGCTTGACACACTCAGTTACCTCTAGACCCCCCGATTGCACTCTCAAAAAAAACTCCACCTTAACCCTCGAAACTCACTTAATCCAACTCATCAAACACTTGCAAACCAAAAATATCCCTCGAAAAACTCACAAATCCCAGATATAATAATAATAATAACCGCACGTCCTGGTTAGTAACCTAGAAAGCGAGCATTTCACGATTACGGGACTCTTTCCGTAGGAGTGAAAAATCCGAAACTCCAAGTGGAGCTCTCAACAACTGCCCAAAAAAAATAAAAAAGAAACTGAAGAAAAAAGTTTTACGGAAGAGTTTTTCGCCGGAGTCGCCCGAGTTTGGTCAAATCAACAGAACTCAACTGAAGGAGAACAAGAAACCGAACTTCACTGACGATGTAAAAATACATTCACTTGTGATTCAACAAAAATATACGATTTATCGGATTGTTGAGTGACCGAGGAAAACTGAGAGTATGAATTTTCGGAGTATTGTGAGGTGTTAGGAAGCCGAGAACGGAAATACGCAGGCGAAACCGTATCCACAGTTGACACAAGACCCGTTCTTCACTCGCGATCGAACGGCCGCCTGGGCTCCAACTGCCCCCGCCCCCGCGGTCACTTTACTCCAACATTGAGAGAAAAATGTTTTTTGTTGTACAGAGAATTCGAGATAATCACGGGAGTACAATTGTCGATACCAATGTATGTGTTATCAGTGAAATAATGTGTGATCAGCGATTATTATAATTACCCATTTGTGACAGATTTCACGAACGAAATGCACACCACATTAACAAACGTCCCCCACCTATTGCCACATGCAGACATTACACACTGGTAATTTTTCAATATGGCTGCCGCAACGTTGGGGCGAGACGATGCGGCGAGTGTTGCAAATAATGGCGCTGACGACGGTATTTCGGGTGTGCGGGGACGCGCTCGTTTTTTTGATTCAATGCAGAGTATTTTGTTGGGTTGGGTTTGACTGCGAGAGCGACAGGAGAATTTGGAAAATGAGAATGAGGAAAGGGAAGACAATGAACTGGCCTCGGTTTGTCTCGTTTTCATCCGTTGGTTGAGCCATTTTCACAGACAATTTGGGGTAAACCGCCCAAAAGATGGACGATCGACTTTTGGATGGGAAATTACGAGAACGAATAATAAAATGCCAATCTTACGTCAGGGTTTCAATAAGAGTTGTTGTTCAGACTCATCTAGGGCTAGCCTTGTTTTATCGAATTTTTATTACAATTTCGAATAAACAAATGTTCATCTATTGGTGGATTTACCCTAGACTAGAATAGGTCGGAGAGAGGTGGCGCAAAATGCAAATGATGCGCCTGGGGACCCGCCAATTTGATCTCTTTTCAATTCCGAAATTTTGTGTTGAGAGAATATCTGTTGTTAGCGTTCTTAAGATACACTGACTAATAGCTAGACGTATATTTTAGAACATTAAATAAAAACTCGAGAAAATAAAACCGTCATCAGAACATTATAAATAACAATTGTCATTAAAAATTCGAAGCAACTGTCCCAGTTTCAGGATTCGTTCACGTAATTCATTTTCCAAACTCGAACGTACATCTTTTAAATGTCGTTCTTTCATTGGTTTATCCGATAACTTTGTTGTCCAGGTAGGGTAGGCTAATTAAAGAATTAAATATTCTGATCACGTGATTATTTCTGTAATGAATCATATCTGGTGAGAATATCCCAACTGTTTCTAGTTGAAAAGATATTTCGCAATAAATTCTTTAGGTAAACAATTAATTGAACAACAAAATTGAACTGATTGCTGTGAAGACTTGATTTATAATACAAACTCTGTGAAGAAAAGAATTGAAATTAATTAATTTCTAAATTTTTATTCGCTGAATTGTTCATTATCATCTCGATAATATTACAAGGTACAAAAAAAAATAGGCTAAGTAGTACCTCCTAATGATGAAAAAATATAACTTAAAAGTGAACTAATAAACAAGTGATAGTCATAGTTTAGCATTTTCAAATGCTCAGTCATCTAATGAAACTTAGGCTCTCGTACTTTGCTTTGGTCTCAAAGCAGAAAGATATAATGCATATTATTGATGTCAAATGCATTATATTCATATTCTCTACCTTTTTTCACCAGGAAAAAAGTTGTTAAGTAACTGCATTTGGATTATTCTATTTTGACCTATTTTTAATTTTTTTTGTTATGATTATTAAATCTTTATAAAGCAATATTTACTCGATACTTCCTCAAGCAACTTTTTTTGGCAATATTAATTCAAGAATGACGAGAAAATATCATAGCAGGAGTAAAAGTCGGCTCTTGTAAAAAGAGCTGAAAGGAAAGAAATTGATAGTTCTGTCAGATGAAAAAAAATGAATATGAGTAAATGAATTCAGGCTTTTCCAAGTTTTTTCAGAAAACAAATTTTCCAGACAGTCAAAACTTGTTTTACGTCAGATGCTATTTTCATACATCGCTTGAGTTGTTTGTACTTTTTGCGTCTTTCTATGATTCTTAAATTTTAGAATAATTACTAAGCCACTAAGAAACCGCTAATAGTCAATAATTAAAAATAAAAAAAATGAAAAAGGTTGCATCTAAAAAATGCCATTAAATTGAAATTTCGTATAGGAGTTCACGACGATAGCGGTGGATTATGCATGATTTTTTTCAGAGTTCATCTAATTTTGCTCGAAATCATTATTTTCCTGTTCAGTCGAATTATAGAAAAATTTGTTTACCGTATTTTTTTACTAGAATCCTTAAAAAAATATATACATAATTCACCAAACAGGTTGTGGACGTCCCAGTAAAATTCCAAATTAAAGACATCACTCTATTTTTTCAAAAAAAATTACCTCAGACATTCCTCTTGCAAAAAAAAAGATGATAACTTGTCCATAATATAGCTACACAAATTACCATAAAAACATACTCCTCAAACTGTTTTTTGTCAAAAGAAAAGTCAAGGAAAAAATAGAATTAAAAGTTTTCAAACCACATTGAAAGGGATAAATCTCGCTTTCAGACGTCCCTTACCGTTGCTTGAAAGAAGAGCAATTCCGATAGTTAATCGTTGATTTCAAGATTGCCTCAGTTTCCGTGCTAAAATTAAAAAAAGAGAATTTCTTTGTCGACTATTCAAGAACATATTATCTATTTGAAGAACTTAAGGACTTGCGTTTCCTTGAAGGAATGATAATGAGCGGCCGGAAGAGCGATTTACTCCTCTCAGTGTAAGTTGAAAACTTTGAATTCTATAATTGTCTTTGTTTTTGACACAGCTATGGTATTCATGGTTTTTTTCTTGTACAAAAACAATTGGTTGAGCATGTTTTAACGGTAATTTATGTGGTTATCTCATGGATAAGTTATATTTAAAATAAAAAATATTTTCTTGAATACTCAAAATAGAAATTCTCTTTCGAACCGTAGACAGGAAAATCAATCTTGGGAGCAAAGATTAAATATTTTTGACATTTTCATTCTTTCGCATCGGGTTTATGTCTACCTGAATTTACAGGAAGTAAAGGAGGCTCTCGAGGTGTTGGTTGGTTGGTGGTACGTGGATTGACTGTGACACCAAGAAAGCAAGTTTGTGAGCAAATTGCACTGGAGCTGGGACTCTCATTGTTGTGCTGCAGTTGAAGTAAAGGTGGGTCATTTTGTATGTCAACAATTGTATCTTATCTGGAGTGAGCGCAAGTGTATCGTAAATGACACTGTATGCTGTAGGTGCGACAGTTCCTTGCTTAACACTCTGGGAGACCAAGAAGAAGTCGTACTTCATGGGATTGGTGACAACATCGTCGACGACTGTGCCTGGTAGAGGATTTTTCCTGTTCTCGAAGAATCTCGTATTGATCCTCTTGGTGACAAGGACGTAGCCCAATTTAACTGGTAGACCACCATAAAATTTGGTAATCGCTTCCTGCACGTTCGCTACCTCGTGATCCACAACGAATGGGACTTGTCCCTCACCTACACCGTCTCTGTAGATCAGGATGTGAGTTGGGAGAGCTCCGTTATTGACTTCTTTGTATTTTTCTAGAGCCTTCACCATATTTGTAGCGAGATGACTGGACAGTTCCTCGCCAGATGTGTGAGCTGAGACTGCAGAGAAGTAGCGACTGAGTCTCTTATCTAGGGAAGCCACCATCGCTCCTGGACACATCAGAAAATTAAATGAGTAATTTCATTTTTTCCTTTTTCTTTAGGTTAATCATTCTGTCAGAACATCACGACATTTGTTCTGGCATTTGTTCAGTAACAAAAAATTACGTTCTCTAACATGTCAAGTCAATATCATGGGATGAGTAAAATCATCAACTGAGGATTGCAGAAAAAATTAAAATGTTTACAAACAAAAAATGGTAAATGATCTTAGGATATTCGTCACGCTAGCATTGTCTCTTAACAAATTACAATCTTATGTTTTTTGTAACATAAAAATTTAATATTATAGATAAACACCGTGACAAGGATAAAAATGAAAAGAATAAAAGTACATAGCTACAATTAATTATTTATTATTCAATTCAAATTCGACTTGATATTTTCAAAATCCGTAGATTGCAGCAAAATACCTGCCAAGTAAATTCAGATGGAAATAATTGTTTTTATATTTACCGAAGTCGACCCCGCGTTTGTTCGTGTCATGACAAGCATCGTATCCAACAACCATCAGTCCGCTGAGGGGATTGTAGACTGTCCAGGGTATTCCTCCAATTTTGCAATTGACCTGAATAGCAACTTTTGTTGCAATGGACATCATTCCTTTAGGATTGAAGCAACGAGCTGTAACAACTTGACTTGGTACTGGTCGATCAATGCACAGCTTTTTTTTAATTGCTGAATAAGTATCAGCGCGATTCTTCATAAGAATACACATGACAAGCTGAGGATTCACTGCACTCAGATACTTCTCAAGGCCTTGGATGTAGGAATCAGTTCTGTCGTTCGGGATTTCCATGTACGTCGGCGTGTGGATGTGAAAGTTCTTGGTAGAACGAACCATTGCTGCCACGAAACTCTAAATAATATGAATGGATATGGTAAAAATTAGTACTATAAGTAGATAATTTGTGCATTTTGGATTTGAGAAGAAGACAAATCGTAATCTCTATTCGACTGTCTTAATTTATCATGTCAATATGAACTTATATTTCGTTATTGAAAAATTAAGATCAACGAAATACTTTTTTAAGAGGTGATAAATAGTATTTACTGGAAATTTTGTCTTCTGATATTTTTGTTGGGAGCATGCAATCTTTTATCTATAAAAAAAAATTACAACTCGAGAAGTTTTTGAATGAAACTTACAAATCGAAAATTGATGAATAACAAATATTTTCAGCCAGATTTTCGCTTAAAGCCCATCGCTTTCTCACGTAAAAGTATCAATAAATTTTTTCTCGATAATTGCGCTGTTTCAAGATAAAAAAAAGTTTTTGGAAGGGATTTATCAGTTTCAAAATTTTGACTTGTCATGAGTTTTAAAAAAAAAAATCGGGGTCTCAGAAGTGAAAAACCCCATCGAAATCCGGGATAAATTTAGCTGTATAACGTCTCTTCTAAAGAGGTAGGTACAAAACTACATATGAAAAAACAAATTTTCAATCAATTATTTAGGTCATTCCTTTGAATTGTATAAAATTTCACTTTTTAAATGAAAAAAAAAAAAATCAGTCATTCATGACAATCTGATACAAAAGAAAAATACAAAGCGGAGTGACGCATACGCAGACTAATAATAAGGGCAAAACAATAATGAGAAAATCTAGACTGTTGTACATGAATTGTTTTTTTTTCTTCATAGCTGTTCAATTTGACTGACCTGAGCATCACGCTTAATTCTTTCTGGTGCCACGACAAGCCAGGTCTTCAATTCTGTTGTTATGTATAAGCTATTATCTCTATGTATAAGCTATTATCTCTAATCGCTCGAGTCCAATCTCCATCGGGTCCTGCATCGACCTGCTTGTTACCACCAAATTGTATTCTTTCCATCTCGAAACGTCTTCCCTGCACTTTTACAAGTTGCGTATCGAGTTTCAAGTCCCAATTTGCAAATTCTTCTTTAACAGTTGGTGTACTATTCAATCGATGATTGAATGCCATTAATTTTTCAATACGTTTGTCTGGTGTTACCCTTGTATGCTGCGCCAGTGCGGACATCAGACGAAAATCATTTCTCATTTTATCGGTGAGGCCTGAAAGATAAATACAATGTAAATTACTTTAATAATTGTTCTGATAGTCAATATTTAAATCTATGATACCAATATTTGATTTATTTTTAAATAAATCAATTGGAATGGAATTCATCACACCAAACTTGCGATACACAACAGAGAAACAAAAACATTAAAAGTGATAAATCCAGACGTTAATGAATGATAATATTTGTACAATTCGATTGTATCGTAGAGGGGATGAAAATGAAATAGTTGAAGGGGTCTGATGATAAAGGTAGTCGACAGCTATTATTGCAATTATTGATATGGACTAAAGTTATTGAGAATGCAATCATCGGCAGTGAATTCTCCTCCCTCAATTGTAATTACCATATTGTTTTGTACAAATGGTCGAGTACAGTTGGAAGTCTCGAAAACAATCAAAACTATCTTAAATTGACCATATTAAATTGTAAATAAATTTAAAAAATAAAAAAAAAGAGTCATTAACATTTTGATTATTTGAGGATGAGAAAGTTTAATTTTATCATGGAATTGACCTGTAGCTCTGCACAACTCGGGAATCAAATAAATGATTTCATCTTTTCCAGCCCGACGATCGCGAGCACTGGATCGTGTCACGATAAGTGGCTGTGAAGGAACTCTGATGTTAATTCCGTATCTGGTACGGTAATAGTCCTTATAACTGATTTCTTTGTTATCCTTCTTTGAGAAGAAGGTGCCATTGGGGCTCTGTGTGAAATCGATATCATCGATACGATAGGTATTATTGTTATAACTAGTCAGCACTGTTAACCCAATAGCTTCTGCTTTGGCTATATTCTGGTAGTTGTGGCCTTTCTCCTCTCTGATTCTTGCCAGAATGTCAAGCAGAGTCTCCTGTCTCATGATTTTGTGATTAATTTCTGCACACATCAAAATATCAGTTTCATGCTGACGAATTGATGTGAGATAACCAGGCCAAAGCTCGAAGTGGTACTCTCTGATTTCCACCTGTTGAAAGTTTTTTTTTTGTTAACAAATTTTTTATGAATCGAGTTCAGGAGTTTTTATACTTTTTTCGATGATCGAGTTGTCCTAAGTCACAATTTTCATAGATTTTTCCATAAAATTCCTCATTTTCAATGAGGAACTTCATTGAAATTTGAGTAGAAATTAAATTTGGTTAAAATTGGAGGCTATAGTTCCGAAATAGTTTTATGTTGCTATTATTTCGACCTCTGTCGCAATAGAAAAACGTTGAATACTTTTGCTCTTGAGTTTTGCAGCCAATAAAAGAAATAAATGAACCAGGACATATCGAGATATTCCAAGAATGAATATGAGCTCTTCAATTATCTTTGCTTGAGTAGATACAGAAAGTATTGAATTCATGCAAGTGAAAGCAATATTAAATTAATAATGATAGAAGTGTTTTACCTTAGCGTTTGCATCAAAATAATTGCGTCCAACCAATTGTAGATTTAGATATTCAAGGCATTTTCTGGTTAAAATGTTATAAAACTGGAGATAATGAGGATCACCCCTGTTCATGTCACCGACCAATCTAATAGTTATTTGGATGGTCTCATTGTCAGAGCTGCGTTTGGCGAAGAATACTTTATTCTGCAGCAAAAAATCAAATTTTCTTAGGATATTATGTATAAGTGTCAATGACGCGATCGAATGGAAACAATGGTTGACAATAATAGAGAAATTAGGCAAAATAAACTTGTGATTAGCTTGTTGAATCACACGTAAAATTAGAAAATACACAAACTGAAAGGAATTTGATTAAATATTCTCATTTTATATTCAATTTTTCAATTTTCATTGGAAAATAATTTTCCAAAGAAGATTAATGAAAATTGTGTAGAGAACAATATATCAGAGTACATTTTACAAGTTAGGGAGAGGATCAATATCAATCGGTGGGGGACGAAAAGTAAACATCAGAACGGAAGAAAGATTTTCAAATTTTACTTTTTAATCATAACGAAAATGCGCCAAATTGTGGGTTTCCCCACAAACGGTGGGTTAAATGCCAATTGTTCAAAACTGCTTTTCCTTTTTTTTTTCTTAAAAACGGTCCTTAAATCGAGAAAAAAAATTACAATTAAAATAGTATATTTCGTAACAAGTGAAAAAAACTCGCCTTCGGCTCGTGATATAAACCTCCCACTCGCCAAAAAAGTTTTTCACTTCTACGAAATATACTATTTCATCTCAATGTGTCGGAAAAGCACTTTTCAGTCACTCGACGCGAAGCGGAAAGTGACTGAAAAGTTACTTTTCCGACACAGCGTGATACGTGTGGGGCAAATTTCGTTTTCAACATGTGTGGGGTTTACAGCATGAGCCGTAGGCGAGTGATGTAACGACACACGTTGAGGACGAAATTTCCCAACAAGTCCTGAACATAAGTTTATGCCACGACGCCTGGAACCGGCTGAATTAGGCACAAGGCGCGAAGCGCCAGCCGGTTTCAGGCAGGAGTGGCATAAAAATTTTTATCTTCCCACGCATTTTTAATTCTTACGAAACTTTAAATTATGTGCGACTGATGAAGACTTCAATATTTGAAGCAATAAGAAATGGAGTTCTATGATTTTATTACCTCGCCAGGTGCTGTGAATCGGTTGGATGTGTAAAGAACTGTCCCATCAAAAATGTACGATCCCAACTCCTTGCGATACGCACGGAGGAGTCCTTTTCTCGTAGCCGTGCGATCTTCTTCAGGCTCAAAGTCAACTCTGTATTGATACAAGCACCAATCAGGCTTCTCCAGGATCTTGTAGTAATTGGCCTCAAGGGCAAGTGGTGTTCCACTAGTTCCCTTTTTTGATGTTGCCACATGCTGTGGACGAGTGTTGAGAATCTCAGCATTAATTATTCTCCGTCCCCTCAAGGCACCTCGCCCAAGACTCGCACCAGTATCACCTCCAGGACCTGGTAATGGTGGCTCCAGTGGTGGCAGTGCGGTTGATCCACTTGGATGCTCTCCCTCTCTGAAGGGCGTAGGGAAAGGAGCTGGAGCTCGCACGGAACGTCCCACACTCTGTAAAGCGATGAAAACAGACGAAAAATTGATAACTGAAGGCTACACGGAGAGAAGAATGTTTTTTGAGAAGTGCGTGTTAACTTTGTACATTAAAAAATCTCATGGTTCTAAATTTGACAAGCAAATATCTTACAATCAGAAAGCGGAAAACAGTCTTCAAGGAATTTTCGAGTGGTTTAAAGATTGTTTTTTCCAATGAAAAGACTCGAATTTCTCAAATCAAGTCCAGTTGGATCGATTTAGAAAACGATTTTCTATTTTGAAATGGAAAATATTCTGAGACGAAAATCAGTTGACTTCGTTTGAGCCGTTTTCTTGTTGTAAATCCATTGTTGCTCGTTTTTGGGATTTGGGACAAGCCCAAAGTTTCTTCATATAAAATTCTTTTCTGTCAGTGCTAGGAATTATTTTCTTGACAATTTCTGAGGCGTTAGTTTCGTGACAAATAAGACAAATAAGGACAAATAAGGACGGCCTTCGCAAAAAACGATTATTCTCTCAGTGTACAAACTGCTGGAAGAATGAGAGATGGCTGATGATGCTTTTTATTTAATTTTGTTGATGAAAATGGATGAATATTACTTCACGATATTGGGTGTTACCACTTGCACCCCCGATTGACTTAGTGACCCTCCTTCGGGGGGTAAGGCCGCTGCTTGTGGTGGGCCACCAGCTGCAGGACGTCCAAAAGCACTTTGACCTGGCCTTGCTGAGCTATCCGCCGATGGGACGCGAGCCCGTCCTCGACTTCTCCCGATCGGCTTTCCTTCCATCGTCGCTTTTTCCCTTCTGATATACTAGGGAAATTGGGAAGACTTGGAAAATTTTCACTTCGGAATACTCCTCATGTACGATTATATTCGATTTAAAGGGGTATAAAGAGACGAATGCTGTGGAGAAAGTTGCAGTCGGAGACGAACAACAAATAGTGGAAAAAAATTTCAACATTTCTTTCTCACTCACACTCTACAGTAGGCTATGATAATAATAACAATTACTGTGTTCTGTTGTTTACCGGAGTTCCGATCGTTTCAAAACTTTAGTTAACGTCATCGAAATAGTATATTTAGCATTAGGTGAACAAAAGAAACCTTTTCGAAGTATATAAGATTTGCAGCATGACTAAAAGTGAGTGATCGCAATCTATCGTTAAAACATTTGTTTTTCGTCGTATGGTGGAACAGTATATTTCGTAACGAGTGCAATAGTACATTTCATGTCCGAGCCTTGGAAAACAGATTGTGTCCCACGTGCAAAATTACCTTTCGTGCCGAAGACGACGATGGCAAGTACGTGGGGGAGGGTGATATGTTTTCCATGGCGAGGCTTCCATATTAGTTTTCGTGATGTGGGACCTGAAAAACCTTTTTTTTTTCACTTGTTACGAAATATTCTATTTCATCACGCTGTGTCGGAAAAGTAACTTTTCAGTCACTCTCCGCTTCGCGCCGAGTGCCTGAATTAGTATATTTCTCACCTAGGGAGGTAAAATAAAGGAAGGCTTGCTCACGTGCACAATTACCGTCCGAGCCGAAGGCGATAGGATTCATACAAATTTCACAAGGCGTGATTTAATCTCTTTCCATTTTCGGAAAGAAAATTTGAGTTCTGAAATTTTATAAGGCAATGAATTGCAATTGATATCAATCGATAGCACGTCTTCAAGCAATCTTTG
>JAPYZM010004167.1:0-20732 GCA_030522845.1 Psyttalia concolor
AGATGAAAAATATTGTTCGTAACACGTGAAAAAAGTGGTTTTTGACTCGTGGGATTATATCACTTGCCTTCGGCTCGTGATATAAACCTCCCACTCGCCCAAAACTATTTTTTTTCACTTGTTACGAAATATACTATTCCATCTCAATGTGTCGAAAAAACACTTTTTAGTCACTCGACGCGAAGCGGAGAGTGACTGAAAAGTTACTTTTCCGACACAGCGTGATGGAATAGTATATTTCGTAACAAGTCAAAAACCACTTTTTTCACGTGTTACGAACAATATTTTTCATCTCAATGTGTCGGAAAAGCACTTTTCAGTGACTCGACGTAAAGCAGACCGTGGCTGAAAAGTTACTTTTCCGACACAGCGCGATGAAAATTACTATTTCGTCACATAAAAAAGTGCTTCATCTGATGCGTTATCCATTTAAGTCGCGGTTTTCGGACTAGACGATAAAAAATACATTGCGAACGTTGTGATGAACTTTACACATTCATCACACTCACCGGACGCAGCGTATTACGGACGTTTTACAAGAGAGAAATCTGATTTTGAGTCTATGCAAAAATAGTGCATACACCTCGGGCGGGGAAAATATGACTTTCCACGGTAAAAAAAAATTGCCAAAGCATAATCTTTCTTTGGCCCGTTTGGCCTTTCCTATATGTTTACGTGGAGTAAATGTCGGTTGAGGAGGGACGGAACGGGCTATCGTAGAACATTCTATTCTTCTCAATGTACTTTTTTCAAGAGCACTCGCAAATAGCCCTTCTCCGCGCAAATTACGTTTTAAGTCAACAAAATTTTCAGCATCGAACGAGAATATTTATCTTCTGCTCCAAAGTTTTTCTCATATCTTCTCATATACTGTTTCACAAATTTTTTTTGTACGAATATCCATCCTGGTACTTTTATGTTTTCAATAAAATCCTCTCCTGTTTGATAATTGTTAACATACGATTGTTTGTATCAAATAAAACTCGTTTGAAGACACGTACTTCATCGTTTCTACGGGTAAAATTCGATTCTAAGTTCAAATAACGGCAAGAAAGTAGCTGATAACATTCCTCGGATTTTTATTTTTTATTTTCCCCTCGAAATGACTCGAAAGAAAAAACTCTTTCGAGTTTTAGAGTTTTCAAACATCATTAACCAATAGAGAAGAACTTTACAATCAATTTCTTACGAATTTCTACAAACATACGTCTAACTTTTCGAGGGATATATTCAGAACCAAGAAAGATAAGAATATTTTTATGATCATTTTCTTTTCAGACCTCAATTTTTTTGACAAAAATTTTTTTAAGAAAAATTCTGCTATTCGCCTAATCGAGATATTAATTAACAACTGAGGGGTATCGTAAAAAAATTCTTGCTGGGACAGTCTTCAAAATGTCAGCTCTAAATTATGTCTTTGTGACAAAAGTGAAAAGTAGTCTCGTTTTTTTCACCGTTGTCGAGTGAAGTATGAAAAAAAATGTTCTTTGTGTCACTACTGTCGTCAAATATTGTTCGTTGCACATGAAAACAGAGATTTCCAACTCGTGTGATAACAACCCTCGCCTCTGATTCGAGTTTTCACTCTTACACTCGTTAAAAATGACTGTTTTTTAATTATACCGAAAAATATTATTATTTCTGGTAGTATTCAACTTTTGATTTTTTTATTCAAATTTAGTGATTTGAGAAGGTATATTTCTCTCCCGTGTCAAGAATCTCAGGAAAGTAAGCAGGAGACTGCCGAGAATGCACGTTAGATTTCTCAAAATACCCGAGTGAATTTCTGAAAAATATATCCCTGAAAATTGACGGTTTGTTCTTCTGCAATAAAACACCAAGGTCGGCCTTCATTTACACGAAAAAAAAACTTGACTGAAATTATGACCGGGAATAGCATGCCTAACACCTGGGGAATGAAACTAGACATCAAAACTGACCTGTTTACCAGCTTCGGCTTTGCCACAGGCGATAATTCAAGCGCAAGTTAGAATGTCCTGTTCATGTTTAATTCAGTGCATCAATAAAGAATGTCTTTAAAAAGTCTGCGCACTCGAACAATTTTAATTCTTGCCTGCTAATTGGACAAACCATACCAAACCTATTAGCTAGATCTTTATAATGAATATTTGCCCACGATAAATAAATATTTTCCTCTGTTATTAATGGAATAATGGTCTTATTGTAATGTAACTTTCGACTCGCAAATCGAGGAATGAAAAATTTACAAAAGGCTATCAAAATAAAAAGTTTATTATGGAATTTTGCCGATGCTATCAATGAACAAGCTATTTTATATGATTGCTCAGGCGTCAGTCAACACGAACAGAGTTCTGCTTTAATACAGAGAAACTCCATTAGCAATATCGCGTACTAAAAATGTCTGATGATCTCTTGCATCGAACGAATAATCACAAAAATATTCAAAAGTCCTAATGATAAGTGTTTACTTTTGATAATTTCAGAAATTAAAAAAATGCACTATCTTAGTTATAATAATACCACTTCGTTTTATTGAGTTGATAATGACTTTAACTTATTACTCTTATTAATTGCATCATTAAAAACTAGATAACTGAAACGCCTTGAGTCAATATCAATTCAAATAACTTCATTAAGTAATTTAAGAAACATATACCATTGAGAATTTTATATTCGACACCAAAATTTTTGGGTTGCTTAAAATAGTATATTTCGTAACAAGTGAAAAAAAATGACTCCTGGGATTATATCACTCGCCAAAAACCACTTTTTTCACGTGTTACGAACAATATTTTTCATCACGCTGTGTCGGAAAAGTCACTTTTCAGTCACTCTCCTCTTCCCGTCGAGTGACTAAAAAGTGCTTTTTCGACACATTGAGATGAAAAATATTGTTCGTAACTCGTGAAAAAAGTGGTTTTTGACTCGTGGGATTATATCACGAGCCGAAGGCGAGTGATATAAACCTCCCACTCGCCAAAAACCATTTTTGACACATCCAGATGAAAAATATTGTTCGTAACACGTGAAAAAAGTGGTTTTTGACTTGTGGGATTATATCCCTCGCCTTCGGCTCGTGATATAAACCTCCCACTCGCCAAAAACCATTTTTTTCCACTTGTTACGAAATATACTATTTTAGTCACTCGACGCGAAGCGGAGAGCGACCGAAAAGTTACTTTTCCGACACAGCGTGATGAAATAGTATATTTCGTAACAAGTGAAAAAAAAAGGGTTTTTGGCGAGTGGGAAGTTTATATCATGAGCCGAAGGCGAGTGATATAATCCCACGAGTCAAAAACCACTTTTTTCACGTGTTACGAACAATGTTGTTCATCTCAATGTGTCGGAAAAGCACTTTTCAGTCACTCGACGCGAAGCAGAGAGTGACTGAAAAGTTACTTTTCCGACACAGCGTGATGAAAAATTATGTTCGTAACTCGTGAAAAAAGTGGTTTATCTCGTGGGATTACCTCCCACTCGCCAAAACGATTTTTTTCACTTGTTACGAAGTATACTAAAAAATCTTCGGCTGTTAAGTCTCGTTCAAAATTTGAAAATGAGCATGGTAAAATTAAGCAATTTCTTCCTGATTTCTCAGTTCACAGAAGTAAAATGTCCTCAATCTCAATTAAAATTTAATGGAAAAATCAATGTAAATGATGACTTCTTTTACATTTTAGTGCAATTATTCAACATAATTGAGTGAAAATAATAAGCATGGAATTCAATTTGATTTTAAATATTCACGTTTATCCAAAATTATAAAAGAGTTACGTAATTTATATTCCGTATGAATGTTAAATTTCCAGTTTTTTTTCTGAATAACAGTTTACGAACAATTTCTTTCTGCAATACAGAACATCGGCTTGTTTCTCAAAGGCATATGAAATAAATTATCTTCTAAATAGTAATAATAATAATATCCCCATAGTCCTTTCGGGCCGAATGTTTCGACTGAATCCCTCCCACGTTTTCTTTCGAAAACCACGTTAAAAGGAAACCCATAACACCCGGCGCCCACGAAGTCTCATACGAGTTTCATTCAACAAACTTCCTCGGAGGAGTCTCCTAATTTTCCGCCCCCTTCACTAAACTCCCCATTCCGCGCCCTCATAGAAAATCTTCACACCCGAAAGCTCAAAAAAATCCTCAAATCCAAAAAAAAAGACGGCATCCCAAAAACCGTGACCGGTACACGTGCGGAGAAATTCCTGTCTCAAAACCGGATTACCATAGCGGCGAGTTGGAGACACAACCCATCGGTATGCAGTGCACAGATCACGGGACCGGTAGGGTCAAGCATCAAGAATTATTTTGCGAGACGACGTCTCCACTCCAGCCTCTCACTTCCTTAAAGGAGATACCTACCTCCCCCGCCTCATTTCCGGCTCGGAATAACCCGGACATCCCCAAAAAACCCATCCGCCACAAGCCAACGATGATCCCGACCATCCCGATAGAATAACAACAAAGCTCCAACAAAAAAAAAACGCTGCAAGAATCGAACTCGGAACCACTCGACAAGACTCCAAGATCTCCAAAATCTAATCCACACTCTAACCTCCTCCACCCGCCCCATCCCAATTAATCCACACTCACTAATCAAAATGTTAATGTACGAGCTGACAATGTTATGGCAATAATTCAAGTGATAACACGATACATACCTTGCAATTATAATAAAACTCTTGTTCCCCCCTGTTAGAAGCTAGTACCGAACGTTGGCATCGGCATCCGCCGACTATGACAGATGCTGTAGAACGTAGAGCGTTAAAAGTCGAAAGAAATCGTGTGTTAACGCCCTATAGGTTGGAACCCCCTCCCCTAGTCGACGCCGCAGGCTCTGGCCAAGTCGTGAAACTCTCTGAAGTTGCTCACTTCAGCTCACCAGCGTTGCCGGCTCAAATTGAATGCGCACAATTCACCAAATTTACGGACTTCTGTTTACGGATAAAGAGAGCTATGAACGTTACTGTTCGAATTTTACTCAATCAGAAATTCGTAAACAACTAAAAATTGCAAGTTTCATTGTGGTGTTGATAGTCCAATATCAGCAGTATCAGTTCCACGTCAATACCAATGCAGACATGTCGATGACAGGGTCTTTGCATTTTTTTCAATTTGAAGGTTTGACTGGGAATGAATTGTAAAGACCCAAAAGAGTCTACAAATGAAAACAAGTTTACTCTGAATAATCAAAGAACTTGTACAGTCGATTTTCAATTTGGCTACAGTAATTACCCGACACATAAGGAAGAGAAAAAAATCCACAGTTTATCCGCAGTAATGAGACGGTGCGAGTCAATAAATCAATTTTCAAACATCAACTAAATCATTAACTCGATCATTAAATTGTTAACAAATGTAAGTAGAATAGGTGGAAAATATCCTTGGTCTTAGAAATGCAATAACAGAGATATTGTTTGGCTACACTTTCACCATTCTCCCCCTAAAACAGATCTCAATTTTACATTATTTGAACTCTCCCGGTCTAACCCCCCCCCCCCTCACCGCCAATTTTCATCGACTATCACCGTCTGTTTTGCTGTCAAAATCAATCTGGCAACACTTCGTCCAATTTCTCCCAATCGACACCAGACGTCGCATTTATCTTCCTATCCATGTTTACAATTTTTTTATTTTTTATTTCATCATTCCCTCCACCCCTCAGTCCCCTATGGCTATGCCATAACACCATTACCATTACATTCACCATTGCCATTACCTCGATTTTGTTATTATCGACTGATTAACGTGTACGTTGTGATCTAGGTTATAGTAAAAATTGTCGTTGGAAAATTGTGGACGAGTGAGTCGAGGCGGATGATTGAGTAGAGAGTTTCGTGAAATCATGTGAAATGTTCCTCTCTACTCGGGGAAAAATTGTTTTATTTCTGGGGACTGTCCAGTGATTGAAGATATTTACGAGCGGACTAAAGTTGTGAGGGATATGATGATGAGTGTGATAAGCGTCCTTTGCTTCTGGATGGATGGATTCTGTTGTTTGTGAGGAAGTCATATGGGTTTTGGAATAATGCAGAGACATTACGGAAATATTTAACGATAATGGAGCTGAAGGTTTGGGTTGAGGGCATTCAACGGATTGTTTGTGGGGTCACCGAGACCACCACTTGTCAGGTGGGTATTTTTTTATTAGTCTGATAACGAGGGTGGCGGTTATAAGGGAGACTGGATGTTTTAATGAGTCTAGTGGAGCAGGTGGTGGAGAACAGAGAATTGAGCAGAACAGCTTGGACATTGTGATAGAGAAATGGGGAGTCACACATGGATAATATGGCTTGGCGTGATGACTCCCCCTATTGAATTTCTGATGAATATTTTTCAAGTTTTATTATCTTTTTAGGATGTTGTTTATGCACTGGCCCACGCCACTGCACAGTCGGGGAGGTTTACACTTGTTGAACGATGGAGGAATAATGAGAGATTTTTGGCTCCTTATGAAAATCCTTCAACGGTAATTGAGAAATTATTGGGTGATTTTAGTGAAATAATTTTATGGAGAAGAGGATGAAGAAGTAGATCTTAAAGAAATACGGATGGTATTGGAATGTTATTGAATTGATTTACCAGTATTTATTGTCCCAAAGTGATCTCGCAAATTCATTCATTTCTCCATAAAATTAAAGGACAAAATTTCCACAGATAATGATGCCACGGTTTTGAATAAGTGTTGGTCGAATGTAAAACATTGCATGCTGAAACATTTTGCTCAACAATCAAAATTAAAGGGTGGACCACACTTAAATATTGAAATTGCGTTTTAATTTAGAGAAATAAGGAAAAATGCTTTGCTTTATCCGTGACTTATTTGGGAAGACATTCTTTTTTTCAATCCACAGTATGGCCTTCTCGGAGTAAATATCTAATTATTACTACAGATTTTGATGAAATGGGGTGAATACTCGTCTGACGTGCAGTTGATCCTACGAAGATCGAATACAGATGTAACTAAAAATCAAAATCAAAGCTCACTAAATAGTCGCTCACCTCATGGCACTCGGGCCAATGGACTGCAGGGAACTCAATTCGATCCCCTAGTCATCAACAGGGGCCACGATAATGGGAGAAATAGTACCACGAATTCCACGTCCGAGTGCAATGAGTCACCGGAAGTGCTCAAGAGGAATAGGGATATTAGGAAGTCTCTCACGTTCAGTGGACTTCATGGGACAACCTCAGAAGGCAATACTGAGGTAATATTTTGGAAATCAAGCTCTTATGTTATGTTGAAATGCCTTTTCGTTAGGAACTTTACAGAATGAGTTTCAGGCACAACTGGAAAATATTGCTATTGTTCAACCAACTTTACAATTGAAGAATAAAGATGGACAGATACGTAGAAATGTTCAGAAGAGTACGGATTCACCAACAAGAGTGTCATCTGGTGAAGGTAAATAATACAATAAATTGCAAGCTATACAAAAATTTCTGTTATCAAAAACCATTTTTTTCCCCGTATCACAAATAATTTCTCAGTGCACAAGTAATGTAATGGGTACTGAAGATCTCTGATTGCGTTTTAGGGGCCTCCCACTTGCAACAAAAGAAAGTCCGAGAAGTTCCGCCATACAGAGAGCCTCCGGGTCCTGAAAGTTCTCCTCATCGAACCCTCCCTCCTTACCGTGACCCGCCACCCCCAATTGTCACAAGTCCAACGCGATCTCAAGCCCCTGAGGTAACCAACGATAATTATTCCCACCTGAAGGACGAGCAATCGTCACCGAATCATCAGAAATCAAAACGCAATCTCAATCAAGAGCTACAGGATTCCAAGAATCTCATGCAAAATAAAATTCCGAACAGTCAATCATCGAACATGGTCACTGTGGCATACACTCAACGTTACGCCGAGCTCATAAGACTAGTCAATAGGCAGCGTGATACAATAAACGCGCAACAAGTTGATCTCACAAAGGTTGCCATTGTTGTCTCGTACTAATTATCTAATCGCATTCTGTGTTAATGAGGCCTAGAGTAGATGATGAATACTCCTTTGTTGTTTCAGTTTGATGCAGAAATTTTGTACTGGGAGAATAAAAATCGAGAGCATTTCAATCAAATGGATTATATTTCACAGGAGATCAATAGGATTGAATCGACTGGGCGAATGGTCGATGAACAGGTACTTAATTTCTCTTTTCCGTTCATACATATTTAAAGAGTAATTTCCGAGCCCGAACGATAATCGGTTGAATATTACGTTTATATTATTTTTTGCGTTTTGGATTAGGAGCAATCTGAGGAAAAATATAAAGAAACCATTCTAGTAGCCGAAAAAGTCTAATAAAAAATTGTGTTCAATGTTTTTTGTTTCAAAAGAACGTTTTTCATACGATCCATAATTGCAAAAAAATTGTATTAAAATAGAGCGCCAGTAATGCCCCATCTATATGACTCCAACCGCCGACTTTAATCAACCGTGATGTAATTTTCAAAATTCAACTTTACCTCGAGATAAAACAAAAATACTCTGATAGATCAAAGAAATGCCCCAGTAAAATAAAAATCGAATGCACACCCCTATTACCCAAACGTTTTCACTATCACTCGATGAAATCAACTTTTCTGATTGCCAAATTTCCTCTTTTCCAGTTAAACGAATTAGTCCATACGGAGGAAGAGAGCGAGATTGTTCGCCAGCAAGAGAAGACTCTAAAATCCGAGATAACTCTATTACGTTCAAAATTAGCAAATTGCGAAACCGAATTGCTCCAATGCAAAAATAAAATTCGTCTTGTAATGGAGGAATTGGCCCTGGAGCAGCACAACATGAATCGTGAGTCAGAAGAACGTATGCTGGTGGAGAGAAAAGTCGTCAATGAAATGGAACGACTGCAGAATGATGTGGAGCAGGCTAAACGTCTGGCCGAGCATACCAATCAAGCGGCTGAGGCACTCAAACAGGAAGTCTCCAATCTCGAGGCAGCAATTGTCGAGAAAAAAATGCAGGTGGAGAGACTAGTTGCTGACATGAAGGAGGCCAATCTGCAGAGTCTAACTGTGGCATGTCAGGACGAACAGATCAAGCACTTGTTGGAGGGAGCCCAGAAGCCTGGAAGCACTCGCAAAATGATTGGTTCACCCAGGCAACTAGAAACTGCTGTGCCCACTAGCAAAAATCCACATGGAGTTTGGGTGTAAATAATTAGGATTTTATTACTGTGGATAACCTCCACACTAAATGACAAATCAAGTTGATGAAATCATAGATCATACGCACTCTGTGAAATGTTTTAACACTTTATTTAGGTCAATAAGAAGTCACTATGTACTGATGAGAACAAAATTTTATGGTATTTAAGATCACAAATTTTCTCTCGATATTTGATTTCGATTTTTGTATTTATTGCATAAGTTTTTCTTTTCATTTACCAAATTCGTTTTGTATTGGTTAAATTTTTGCGTAATAAAGTGTAGTACTTAATTTTTTTGTAATTGCTTTGCTAGTTTTTTTTATTGCTTATTGGGAAGTGTCATTGCGAATGTAAAGGTGATAGTTAGCGATGCGTATGGTTTGTTTATCCGGCTTCCCGACTTAAAACATGTTGACGAGGCAATTAATGACCAGTTAATATAGTGAGAATATTTTTTTAGAACTCAAAAAAATGTGTAGCCTCTAAAATTTATAAGATAAAATCCAATGGACCAATCCTCTCAAGTTTCGTGTCAAAATAATTAGTAAACCCATTCGCATGGATCGAGAATGTGGATAAATCAAGAAGTTTCTAAAATCATTTTTTACTACAAAATGGGGTGTTCTCAAAATATTAAGGGTAATCCAACCGCATTGAAAACACTGAAATATAAAATCAAAACGTAGTTCTTCATGGTAAATTTTCTGAACCCCCCCTCCCCCTCTCCCTGAACGTCCTACATTGTTAAAATTAGAATATAATCCTTTAGACAGCGATTTTCGTCTGACCTCCAATTTTGTTTTTTGTTTTTTCAAGTGCAAATTTCTCCCAGTTGATGTGAATAATCACTAGTGAGTTGTAAATATTGAAATACTACATTTCATGCCCCAGCCTTGAAAACAGATCATCGTCTCCTACGTCCAAAATTGCCTTCCAAGCCGAAGGCGAGGATGGCAAGCACGTGGAGGAGGCTGATATGTTTTCCATGGCAAGGCTCGGATATTATTTTTCGTGATGTGAGACCTGGAAAACGCCAATTTCGTGGTGCGTAGCGGCGTTTCTCAGGTGCCGTGCACGAAAAACATGTCTGGAGCGTCCTTTTTATCCTGTCGGGCCCTATGTATTGCTCAATCCTATTGTAGAATTCTTTTGAATTTTGGCGGCGGAGTAATCGCACCAATGGCGTCGCAATCCCAGCCTGGCTGGAAATAAAGTTCCTAGACTCACAAACACTCGTTCTCGAGAAACATTATCAGCTGATTGTCAGTGCTGCTGACAGAGCAACAAAATTACGTTTAACATAAAAAATTGGAGAATGTTGTCAATGGAAAGAATTCCTGACCAAATTGGATATCTAGTGTTGACTGAGGATGGAGCAGTACTGGGGGTAATTATTCTCAAACAAGTGATGATAAAATAAATGTATTTTCCATATACTCTCATCAATAATCTAGGAAAAGTTACTTACATGTAAATAATAAATAAATCTCTACACATAATACATCTAATATTCAGTTTGGATTGAGGCTTCTGTCATCGATGGTCACAAACAATCTGTCATTAATAATAACGCTGTCGTTTTTATAAATGAAAAAATTATTCAAAATTGTGAAAACTTTTCAGAAAACATTATTAAACTAGGTAACGTTTTTATGTAATTACAGCTTTGGGTTGTAAAGAAAAGAATTTTCGAATGAAAAATTGATAGTTTCATTATAAGAAAAAATGAACAACTAAATTTCTTGAAATGCAAACATTGAGGTCGGTCGATCTTGTAATTTTCTAATTTGATTTGATACTTATGGAAAATCATGTCTGTTGGCGCGGATTCCCATCTCGTGGTTGACTTTGAGAAAATGGAATGATTAAAGAACTAAAAACATTACAATCTAATTTTTTTCAAATAAAAATACTAATGAGAACTCATCCTGTGCTTAATTTCATTAATTAATTGAGTGAATAATTTTTAAGAAATTCTAATTGATTTCTAAATTGTTTTCCCCAAATATGTCAGAAAATATTTAATCTACTTCACTATTTTTTTCCTTCCGAATATCCGGTCGGATGTGTATTTTAACAATTTTAATAATTTTCCATACCTATGCATGTTGTATCCGTCAATACAAAATTACCACAATATATTTAAAGAAATGAACTGAAGAATTTGTTTCATTGGATGTGAGAAAAATTTTACAAATTGCAGCTTATAAAACAATGATTGAACATTTTGCAAACAATTTCTACTATTAATTTATGGATCAGAAATAATTGGAAAAATATTTGAATTTTGTAAAATATAAGTCGAGTGATAGTTATTCAAAAATCGAAAGTATCCAAAAGTTTGAGTGTAAACAGACGGAAGGCTAGAGCAATTTTAATAATTTCTGATGAATAAGATTTATAATATGATGAATTTCCGATGAATAATGTGATGTATAAATATTGTATTCCCGTAAATGGGTTATTTACCTGAATGCATATTCACAAACCAGAAAAAAGTTATATCTCAGCAATTTTTCTAATAAAAAAAATGATTCTGTTTAGTCTGGCGGTGAACTTGAAAATGACGAGTGGGTGGCCAATATCGTGACTGGCTTAGTCACAATGACTGATAAGATTGATCCCAATACACTAGTGGGTAACGAAGCTTTCAACAAAATTTCCATCATTTATCCGACCCACTGCTACGTTATTTGTTTATCGAATAAAAAAATTTACGTACTAAAGAAGAAAATCCGCCCCTCCACCACCAGCCAGCCAATGGGAGAGCAGCAGAGTCTCATAGAAATTTAATAAAGTTTATCAAATCTTAAGAGAATCTAAGCTAAGTTGTTCATTTTTTATAAACATGGTTGAAAGTTATCGAGAAATAAAAAAGAAAATCTCGGTCAATTAATTTTTAATTTGGCAATTATACCAGGAACGAGTGCTAAGTATAACATAGTAAACTTGTTTTATAATTCAGAAAATTTAACCAAGAATTGACTTTATTTTTCACAAAAACACCGGCTTCGGAGACCCTTTTGAACATGGATAATTAAACAGGTAAAATTTGATGATTTTAATGACATACGTTCGTTCTTCATGCCATTTTGATTCAATTCGACTATTGTCAATGGCGAAGTTTCTTAATTAACAATTTACTTACAAATTAAATGTCCAATTTTTTTTTATTAAAGAAAATTTGCAACAGACAACTTGTCAGAGCTCGCCACCTAAAATCGTTCGTTCCTGGGCTAATTTTTGATTCACTCCACAATTTTACATGAAAAAAAAAATTGATCATTGAAAAATTTGTATTTTCTTACCATTTAAATCTATCGAAAATGCAATAAAAATCTGTACTCCAGGCGCAAATTGAATATTCACAATTACCAACTGACAAATGTATCAAAAAAAAACTCCGCACTATGCACACGAATATATTTAATCCACAAACTAAACTCCTGCATTAATTACATAAACGAAATCATTACGATTTCGTTTTTTGTTCAATAAATCTAAATTCCCCCCCCCGCCCCCCCCCCCCCCCCCCCCCCCCCCCCCCACCACCCACCCCAATACCATACTCGTAAGTAAAAAAATGCATTTATTCAAATACAATTTAAAGATGGAACATAACGAAACAGGAAAAAATTAACCACAAGCATTTAATCCAACGAGCTGAGGGAGTCCGAGGAGCCCCAGTGTCTCTTATTACGTTTCTTCCCTTTAGAATGTTTCCCTTTTGAACTTTTGTATTTCTTGTGCGTCTTCCGGCGCTTCTTGACACTCTTCCCCTCGACGGAATGTTTCTCCACAGAAGTGCTGGGCTCCTCAGGATTTCTCTCCCTTTCTTTGCGTTTGCCTTTGTACCTCTCCCTGTCCTTCTCCTGCACTCTCTCCGACCTAGAGCTACACTGACTATTCGAACGTCTCTCGTGATCACCTGCTGAGTCAACCAAAGAGCCCACCTCCATCCCGTTCTTCTCCCTATAATCACTGCTGGAAATACGAAGCCTACTGTCTGGTTTATCCTCATCACTCGATCTATTCGGACTTCTGGACACTTTTTTATCGATATACCACTCCTTCTTGGTCGCATCCTTCCTCAGAATTGTCGAGTCGACAGGTGCACACTTGATAACAGTAGACCTAATCTTCCCCTTAAATCTTCTGCTCTTTTCACCGGAATTATCAGCTCTCCAGTGAACCCTCCCACACTTTCGTTTCTTCAATGGCAATTTTGTGTCTGAATTACTGGAGCTTGACTCACTGTCACAAGAGCTTGTCGACGTTGACGAGCAGTCACTACTGGAAGAAGAGTCCTCAGTGTAATTGTCCTCCTGACTCGGATTTTGATTGATTGAGTCCTTCCGAATTTTTATTACGAGAGACTTCTTGTGAGTCTGGGGGCCTTCCTCGTCCTCCTCCGAGCTCGAGTGTGAAACAGCTCGGGATCGACACTTCTGGGAACGCTTGGTTTTCCTCTCCTTGGGGTCATGGTGGACATCCTCGTCATTGGAACTCGATGTCTTTCTACTTCGTTTCTTGGAATTCTGAGTATCTCGCTTTTGGGACTGCTTCCGAGGGCTCTTCTTGCAGGTTTTCGAGCTCTTTCTGGTGCGTTTCGTCTTGTGTGACTTTTTCCCCCAGTCGAAGCTATCGTCCTCTGAACTGGAGTCACTGAAAGTGCAGTTCATGGAGACGAGATGCATCGAGGCTTTCCGACGGGCTCCACGGGGATTCCTTCGACTAGTGTCTTGGGAGGTACTCGGCTCGTCCAATGGGACAGGGACAGGTGATGGAGAGCGAGAGATCGGCTCACGAGTGACAGAGGTGCTGGGTCCAGCCACTTCATCCTCCGAGGAGGCGATCTCAATTATCTCGGGAGTTCTTTCATGACGGGGCTTTATGTAGCCTACGATTTCACATTCTGATTCCTCGGAATTTGAGGAAATTGTGAAGATCCTGGGGGAGACTGGGGGCATGCGCAACTGGAAGGCTTGGCTAACTGTACTGGGTCCTGGCATATCAATAGGATGAGGTCCAACTCCAGGCAATTGCACCCCAATTGCAGGCCCAGTGTTCGTATTTTCTACAACCCTCACATCAGAATCTTCATCCCACGAATCGGTGCTGCTGCTGAGGCTGCTGCTGGCACTGCTGTGGGCAGGTGATTGAACACTGTTCATGTACCCACTGGGTAGAGCATGAGTTGGATACGTAATATAAGTATCATACGCCGCCATTTCCAAGTCCGTTCTGGCATAGTTCATCAGCTCATGAAGAAAATGATCAGTATGGATGCCAAAGTGCGGTCTAAGGACGTCCCTCAGTTCAGCACTTCTTAGATCATGTCTGGTAAGAGAATCCATGATCGTTCTCAGAACATAAGCTATATGAGGCTCATTTCCATTCAGTAGAATCTGGAGATCTCGATTGATCCAAGGAATGAGTCGGTTCAGTTCGTAAGGATTCGACCTGAAAAATTCAGCACTGCGTTCAAGAGCTCCAGCATAGTGTCCAGGAAGTGGAGCAGACCATTCCCCATGCCTGTAAACATTTCTTCTGTAATCCGAGGGATTACGACGTCTGTATCTCAGCTCCTCTCGTGACACTGTTGGCACTCCCTCAGCAATGGCTCCTCCCTGAGCATGAGTTGGATTTGGCAGTAGTCTAAACCTCCTGTTAGGAGTCATGGTCGTCCTGTAGGCGAATCTCCTGGCCACTGGGTCCTGCGCGTGCCGGATTAAGTCGTAATCCAAGTTGATCAGCTCGAGGTTGATATCCACCAGTGGGGACACCTGCGGAGGGCCCACCATTTCCCTTGGCACGTGATACTGATCGTAATCCTCTTCTGATCGAACATTATGGATTATTGACTTGAAAGTCTGCTTGCAGAGGGGACACTCGGTTTTTATCTTGGACCACTGCAGGAGGCAGGTGAAACAGAACTGGTGCAGACAGCTGTCGGTGAAGGAGGTGTTCACCAAGTGTCCCAAGCATATGCTGCATTCTGGCGCTGGTGAGTTTGCTCCACCTCTGTCTCCTGGACTTGAACTAGCTGCGGGCTCCAATTTCACAGGCTCTTTCGTCTCCGAGACCTCCGCAAGGGGTATCGCCTCCTCCATTTTGTTGGTACTTTATTGTCTTGTTATTCTCACTGTAATTTTAAATTTAAGTTTTTGTTATACGGAGTTAAAACGCATACGAGTTGTTTGGGCTAAAGAAATTGATAGAAATCACAAAACAAATTGCTTGAGGCCAATTCGAAAGTCTCAAACTAAATATTTTGTCCCGAAGTTATAACATTCTAATCGTATTGCCATCGTCATTGAATTTACGAATTAATAATAATAATTTGTCACCTCGAAATCTCCGTCACTGATTACTCGTGAAATGATGATCAAAATGCTGAGGAGACATAATTTCCCACCTGCAGAAATCATGCACGGAGGTCGGAAATAACGTTTGCTTATGATGTAATAATTATTGTTCTTGTAATTAGTCACGGGGATGTTGAGGTTCTGAACTATTACACCCGGGCCTTAATCTCTTGTCTGTGACAATTAAATAGATAATTTGAAAAACAACAATTCCTTTTCTCGTGTAAATCCATCAGTTTTCAAAAACGAAACACATATGGGAATATTTGTTAAAATATACAACATACAGATTTATTTTTAGGAATACTGCTACAACTGCAGATGAGTCGTTTCCGAAATATTTCTTAAGTTAGCAGTATTGAAATAGAAGATAAATATTGCCTTATCATAATCTGAGCCACTCATGAATTTATCTCGATCATGATTCATTTAGGCATATAAATGGAGATACATCTTCCGCAAAAAATCGCTTTTACTTCGAGGGCAATTGCATACTTTGCGTCGTTTATGAAATGAGAAACCTAATGAAAATAATATAGCACTGAAGTGTAAAAGCTTATTTTATTCTAATCTATTCGTGGAGTGACTGAAATAATTTAATGACAGCCAGCTATGTAAAATATGAATGCCAATTGCTCCCCAAAAAATGATTTAGATGCAGAGAATACATGAAATAGAGAGAATGTTATAAGAGCACCTTCTTGCGGAGGAGAATATTCAGAGATTAAACACGTAAAAATATGAAAGTGATAAAACACAATGGATTGACTAATCTCCGCCACCAATCATCGTTTTAAATTATTTTATTTATTTTTTAAATAACTTTTCAATTTGTTAAGAGGTAGGCTAAATTATTATCTACAAGACAATGAATTTCTTTCCCTCTGAGATGAACCTGTATTAAACTTGACTCATAAATCTCTTTCTCAATTATGAAAATTACAAATTAACCCCAATATTCACTCTGCTTCACTGTCCCGAAATTATTCTATGGCTTCAACCATATCCTGGGCTTTCACAAGATGTAGAACGGAATATACATTACTGCCTGTCGTAAAAATCATCCTGCCAGAAAATATCAACAGCCTATAATCCTGGAGAATTTTGCAGTAAGTCATTTGACAGATCAAGTTAACAAATTTTCTGCCAAAATAAAAAAGGAAATTCATTCCTTCGCATGCGAAATTGTTTGCATTACAAACAACCCTAATCTGGAGTAAATCGCGTATTTTTTTTCTTAAAAAATGGAAATTTGACAAATACACCCACTGACTATTTTAGTCAATTATTTCGACCATGACTTATCTTAGAAGAAAATGTCAGGACATAAAAAAATAACTTCCTCTGCCATTTTGCTTCAAAATCTCTCGTCTCTCGGAACGAGGCATTTGTCAAATAAATTCAATTGCACTTATCTAAGCTTTTCCATTCTAATAAACTCCCCCACCCCCTCGCGTTCTTTTACACTGAAATCAAATTCCATAATTTTTTCAAGTATAATAAAAATCATCACTCAACATACCAACATTTTATGAAAATACCGACGAATTACTAGTGCTGATTTGTCGCCCTGAAATGAATATTCAGGCTGATTATTGCAATTCACATAGTATTTGCGATGTAAAAAATTATTTTGAGTACTCACGGAGTAAGTGAGCGTGTCGCAATAAGTGATAGAGGCCCAGTGACATCCAGTGGAGGCGGATTGTTATCGAAATTGGTCACGTAGAATAATTAATCGTCAATGCTGCACTGTGTTCTATAAAACCGTCCAACTCCATGATTACCAATACTATTAATTAAATAATTAGGTTACGCCCAGAGTTTTACATCGTTGGAGACAATTTTGTATTGCATACGACGGAGTGGACGAGCCGTAAAAATCTTTTTAGTCTTGTCTATTTCAGTGGTGCGTGGATGTATTTTTCCACTGATGCCAAATCTCCTTACTAAGCGTGGAATTTGATGAGCTCTGTTGAATTATTTCTCGAAAATTTTTGAGAATTTCCAATTGATGAATAACGACAGACCATTTATTGCAGTTTAATGGTAATGATTACGAGCCTAGTTGGTTAGTGAGAAATTTCGGAATACACAATTAATAAATAAAGAAGGCTTATTTGAGGCACAGCTGAGATTCACCCCAGGCACAATAGACGTCTTCACGGCTTGCCTCCATACTTTCCGCATATCTAGGGACGTCAGTTAACATGGATGGAAACATGTGAACGAAAAAATACTAAAAGTTACTGGCCAGGGTAGAGGAGGCGCGCACGCGCGAGATTTACGGAGATGAACGACTGACTCCGACTGTTGGCGAGAAATTTTTCATGGATTCAAAAATTTGAAAATTAAGAGCCAACGGAGCTTATGGTTCAGTCAGCATAACTTTTAACATCAAACAAAGGAGTAGGGGTAACGGGATCATACGCAAAATGGAGGTGGTAGGGGTAGCATTGCATGTTAAAACTTATGCTGACTTCAGTATACCATCGGAGTAAAAAAGTGGATTCTAAGTTTTATCGTGGCTAGGGGATTATTTGGCAAATTTTAATTCTCACAGTACAGATACCGAGAGCCCTAAAAAAATATGGCCATCCAATTCCATGGGGATCTATATATATATTCGTTGATTTAGTCAACGAATCAATGATAAAAATACTTTGGTAATGGCAGTGTTTGTCCTTTTTCTGCCTAAATGGACCGAAAGTGAGTATTCTAACCTCGCTTCGCGCGGTTAAAAACGCCCACTTTCGCCCGTTTCGGCAGAAAAATCGTATTCAGCCCTCGGGAGAAAAATCAAAGAAGCATTCTCCACGTGCTTACCACACTCGCCTTCGGCTCGGGTCATAATTTTGCACGTGAGGACGACTTGTCTACTTTTTCTCCCTAGGTAAGAAATATACTAGTGGCAATGGCAATGTTTGTCATTATTTAGAACACAGCATTTTTTATGATTCGTTGCTCAAAAATAACCTCACGGAATTCACTATTTTACTTTGGACCGAGGAATAGAGACCTCTAGTAATCACGAACTCCACTAAGCCGTGAACTCATCGGAGCGGTGAAGATTGCCGAAATAGTATATTTCTCACCTAGGGAGGTAAAATAAAGGAGGCTTGCTCACGTGCAGAATTACCGCCCGAGCTGAAGGCGAGGGTGGTAAGCACGTGAGGTCGCAGTTCCCTCCCGCGTAGCGGGAGTTTCCGTACTGCTCTTCACTTTTCCTCGTCCGGGGATTGGTACGGGCCCTTGCCCGAACTCGAAAAAGTGAAAATCACTACGGACAAATATCGTTCCTGGGCTGTCATTATGGAGTTTTTTGACTCGCGTGGTTGGCCGCCTCGCCTACGGCTCGGCTCACCAAGCTCCACGCGAGTAAAAAACCCCATAGCGACGGGCCGGAAATATACTATTACCATTCTCTGCGATACTAAGACCTCCTCCATAAGTTCTTAGCAGCCTAAAAGCAACAATAACCACAAAACATTGCCGGGACTTGTTATAATAATTAATCGAAAAAGTGACGGTCTTCCACACCATTTTTTCGGTCATGACGTCATAACTTAGCATAAGTAATGCAGAGTAGAACCTCATTGGTCAGATGCGGCAGTGGAGAAGAACGGCCGCTATTCATTGGAGAAAGTGCACGATGTGTGAGATCGAGTTAGGTTCGTACAGGCCCTGTCTTTGATTAGTCCAGCGCTGAACCAATTAAGCGACCTCATTAGATATTCCAGATTTTTTGAAAATATCGAATTAGAAGTAGGCCAAGTAAGGGCGCCCCCGAGCTCGTTCTGATACCCCCCTGATATTTTCAATAATTTTTTCAGTGAATTAAAGGTGGTACCTTTCCGACATAAGAAACATAAAAGATCATTTTATAAGAAAACTATTGTTATATTTTCCTCATCAAATTTCTCATGATTCTTGATGGGCTGACTTTTGTTGTGAAACTATTTTTCCGACACATTGAGTTGAAAAATTATGTTCGTAACTCGTGAAAAAAGTCGTTTTTGACTCGTCAGATTATATAATAATAATAATAATAATAAAATAATCCTCCCACTCGACAAAAACCATTATTTTTCACTTGTTACGAAATATGCTTTTCATCACGCTGTGTCGGAAAAGTAACTTTTCAGTCACTCTCCGCTTTGCGTCGAGTGACTGAAAAGCGCTTTTCCGACACATTGAGATGAAATATTATATTTCGTAACAAGTGAAAAAAAATGGTTTTTGGCCAGTGGGAGGTTTATATCACGAGACGAAGGCGACTGATATAATCCCACGAGTCAAAAATCCCTTTTGTCACGTGTTATGAACAATATTTTTCATCTCAATGTGTCGAAAAAGCACTTTTTAGTCACTCGATGCAAAGCGGAGAGTGACTGAAAATTTACTTTTCCGACGCAGTGTGATGAAAAATATTGTTCGTAACACTTGAAAAAATTGGTTTTTGACTCGTGGGATTATATCACTCGCCTTCGGCTCGTGATATAAACCTCCCACTCGTCAAAAAACTTTTTTTTTTACTTGTTACGAAATATACTATTTTCACTTGTTACGAGATATACTCGGCTCCGCCTCGGACAGCCAACTTCACACTCGTGAAAATTCCTATCTCACACGTGACGAACAATAGTTTTTGTCACTGCTGCTACATTCAGCTCGTGTCGAAAAGTGCCTTTTTGTCACTCAGTCCGTAAAGCACTACTTCACGGCAGCTTCGCGGCCGTGAAATACCGCCCACAGACGTCGTGACAAAAAATATTGTTTGACACACGGCTGTGAAGAACTTTTCTGCCTCATATGATTACAGAACTCGCCTTCGGCTCGTCCTATGTACTATTTCGATCACTTGTGATCGAAAAGAACTTTTCCATCACTTGTGATTGAAAAGAAGCAGAGTTCACCACTTGCTGAATGTAACATCACTGACAAAAAGTATTGCTCGTCACGTGTGAGATAGGAATTTTCACGAGTGTGAAGTTGGCTGCCCGAGGCGGAGCCGAGGGCTGCCAACTTCGCACTCGTGAAAATTCCGTCTCACCCGTGACGAAATATACTATTTCATCACGCTGTGTCGGAAAAGTAATGTTCAGTCAGAACAACAGAAAAGTGCTTTTTCTCCCCGGCGGGAGCAAAGTACTCACTTCCCTCCCGCTACGCGGGAGGGAATTGCGACTTTACTCCTACGCCGGGGAGAAAATTCATGTTCTCA
>JAPYZM010004168.1:0-13170 GCA_030522845.1 Psyttalia concolor
AAAAGGCGGAGTGGTTCTCCGCTTCTTCCTTTCCCCCAAAACTTTGGGTTTTCAAGTGTGTCGGGTGGAAAGCGACCGAGGCAAAATCGCCGAGCGGATTTATCCATCCATCTTGCGCCCGTCTCTCCATTCTCCGTCTCTCTCACGTCCCTCTGAAACGCTTTGTAAAGATCAAGTTTACCCTAACAATATATGAATAGAATGCGATACTAACGACGCTTGACTGATTCTGTCTGTAGATATGCTCACTCAACTGTGACGTCCATTCATTTGCCAGAATTATTTACTATTCTGATCCGCTCATCCAACTATTCACGTACGTTGAGACTGCATTTTCTCAGATTTTGTCGATTTATGAAAAGTCAATGAAACAGACTGACTCGATTTATTCGAAGTTATCATGAATATTCGAGTAAAATTATTTGAAGAACAGAAGTTCATTCTTCAAGAGCAGAAATGACTTTCGCTACGGAATAGTTTTTTTGAGACATTGTTTTTTCCATCTCCAAGCATTATGTCAAATAGAAATAAAACATTAAATGCTACAATTATGCTGGACTATTGTTAAACCGGTAAGCTGAAAAATGCAAAGTTTTTTCTTCGAAAACTGAGCCAGAGGTTGAGTTATTTTGCTCCTATCGTGTGGGAAATGATGCTTAGGGGGTAGGAATCTGGTTGCTTCAAATGAATTGATCGCATCAAGAGATGAAGGTTTCTAATTTTTTTCAACACTTGAGTAGATGTACGGAATACTTCTCAAATTGCAACTCAGATTGCAAACCTCAACAGTACTTAGCATTACTCAGGATTCGCAACGGGGCGTGGTTGGTGGGAACCCCACGACGGTTAAAATTGTGAACGTGCACTGACAAAAAAATTTAATGTGGCCAATTAAACATTCTTCCGGCAAGAATTAAAATCTAATTTTCCTGTAAAAATTTCAGGGATTTGATTGTCCAAAACAAATATGTTTGCCAAAATTATGTTTCTCTCTCAATGTGTGTTGTTATGAAGTTATCACCATATGAAGTTCAACTCAATTTTATTGTTGATTGCGCTTAGTCTAGGTACCGAGTGAGGAATGAATTCAGTTTCAGAAAAAAATTGATGGCACTGATATATGGATTGACTATCGGATCATTAAATGACGATGACTGCCGCGATAATTACTAATATTCAAAATTATTGCCAATCATTTGCCCCAAGAAACTCTAAACTAAAAAAAATAATGAGATCGTTTATTGAACATCACATAATCCTTAATACTTTAATCTTAATCAATTCTCCTACTGGAGATATTTTTCCTTCTGATTTACGAGTCCACAATATTACCGGTTTTTTTATTTCAATCCGTAACTTTTCACCTCTTTAAAAAAAAAAAAAAGAAAAAAAAATCTCTAAAGAAAATCTCTTCCTCTCCAAACTCGGGGGGTTTTTATTAAAGAATTATGAAAGTTTGATCATTAATTAGGGAAACTTCATAAGACATCAGTTGCTCCCGAAAGCTGCTCGAATTGATGAACAATGGGAGCCCCAAGACCATCGGTCTCAGAGAGCTCGTCGAGTGTATCGCCGACAGAGGAGAGTACTCAAGCTCCGACTAATTACGCTCCAGGTGTGGGCATTGGATCCTCAAGAGGCGAGATTCGATGGTAGACTGCTATTGGAGTATATCTTCTGATACACTGTCGTCCAGATCAATCTGCATGCAGAGGAGCCATATGCGCCAATGGATACATGAAGCGTTACTTTGATGATCAACATCATTCCATCGACCATTTAATTGCCATTCCTGTCAAACGGAGAGATTGCCCTGGGAGTTTTCACATGTGGACATCTAGATAGGAGCAGTTGTCCCAGAAGTTTATGGCGTGGATGACTTACCCCGTGAGCTGCAGACATTGATTGACTTCTAAATAGCCTTCTTTGAGTGCCTGAAGGCCATTGACTGCTCAGATGAATAGCAATATGGCGAGTAATTAATTAGAGAAAGACATTTTTGGCTCCAGCTTTTTTTGACATGTGGAGATCTAGATTGGATTAGTTGTCTCAGTGTTTACAGTGCGGCTGACCCAGTGCGTGAACTCTAATAAATTATCGACCTCGAAAAATCTTTGTCTGGAAAGCCGAAGGTCATTGGCTGCTCAGATGAATGGCAATATCTTGAGAACTAGAGTACAAGAAACCATTTTTCTGCCTACATAGACCGAAAGTGAGCGTTCTAACCTCACTTCGCTCGGATAAAAAAGCTCGCTTTCGCCCATTTTGGCAGAAAAATCGTATTCAACCCACGGAAGCAAAATCAGACAAACATTCCCCACGTCCTTACAAGCCTCGCCTGCGACTCGGGTCGTAATTTTGCACGTGAGAGCGACTTGTCTACTTTTTCTCCCTAGGTGAGAACTATACGATTTTAGCCCCAAAATTTTTTGACGTGTGGACGCTTAGATTAGGACAATTGTCTAAGAAGTTTATAGTGTGGCTTACTCAGTTTGTGAGCCGTAAACATTCATCCAGTCCTAAATATCTTTCTTTGAGCTGCTGAAGGGCATCGACTGCTCAGACGACCAGCAATATCTAGAGAACTAAACTAGGGAAATATTTTTGTTGCCTCTGGAGTTTTCACGTGTAGACTTCTAGATTAGAGCAGTTGCCCCAGAAGTTTGTGGTGTGGCTGGTTCAATCCGTGAGCTGTAAACATTTATTGACCGCTAAATATCTTTCTTTGATCGCCTGAAGATCATCAACTGCTCCGACCAAGAGCAATATCTTGGGCAGTGAACTAGAACACCCATTTTTTTTAGAAAGGCGTTTGTCAAAAAAAATACATAATTGACCTTGAGAAGTAGAAACTTCCATCAAACAATTTTGTGCTTGTCCAAAGGCAGCCGACCAATTGAATTACAATATAAAATGACTTATCAAATTACGGCAAACGGTTATTGCAGTAAAACATTTCGTATCTAGAAAATGATTCTCGCCTTCATAACTGATACAAATTTCTTGAGAAAATTTTGGTTTTCTCAGGTCAAGATAATTTTTTTATCTCAATTATCGATTTATAAGTTTCCAGATATAAGTCAACATGTACTTCTAAAAAAAAAACAATAAAAAAATGGCAGTATGAGAACCGTTGAGAAATGACAAAAAAAATTATTTTCGACGGGAAATTTTCCACATTTTGTAGATATTTAAATTCAAGGAAGGCTTCGATTGTTCGCCCCCAAGGCTCCACTTTTTATTAGGTGTACTAGCTGCTTTATTAAGCTCGCCCCTCTACAATTTTATGCTTGCGGCATCAGAAACTGGAGAGAGAATGGCTCTAGCAAAGCAGAGAAGGGTAAACTTTTTTTTCCATAGTATTAACAACGATACACTGCCTCGCCGAGGTTATTTTTCAGTAGAATGAGGCTTTTCTCGGTGACCGATTATAAAAAGACTGTGACCCCGATAATCCCTTTCTTCTGTCCTTTGAGGCAGCCATCCTGTAGGCTATTTTTTTTGCTCTCCACATAAAAATATCTCTCCTTTGAGCTCACCTAGGGCTACAGCCACAGCACACGCCCGACGGAGTGAACGTTATCATTAAATTGTCATTCTCAAAGTTTCACTTAGAAAACACTTTGAGATATTTCGTAAAATAGTGTCAAAACGAAGTATATTAATTCATTTAATAAAATTTTAAAGTGACTGAGGAAGGGCCACGGGGGGCAGGGGTGGGGTGGGGTGGGGGGGGGGGAGAGACTTGAAAAGAATTTACATTAAAATTTTCATTTTCTCCGTATTATCCGCGTAATTGTGCGACGGATGAGACACCTGCGCGAACATCTTCATGATGAAAATACGGCTGAAATGGGTTATATATTTTCTTCTCCGTCTAAAGTGCATTTTACTCATTTTCTTGGGGCTGAAACCAGCAGTGAACCTTATTTCTATTTTAGAAATGGAAATCGCTGTTGCGACAGTCTTTTGTAAATATTAGATTCATCACTGTACTCCTGAATTTCTCTCCATTTGAGGGTACGTATATATATATTTGTTGGGATGAAATTTTGTGCTTTGAATCAGACATGAAGTGGAGTATTTCAGGGAGAATATTGCGTGAGTGAAGAACCTGGAGAAGGAACACGCGAAAAAAATTTCTGGGGAAAATTTTGTCAAATGGCTAGAAAATTTGACGGGAAAAATTCACATTGGTAATTCGTTTTCATTGATAAAAATGTTCGATAAAATATATTATATTGGAAAGGTGAGCGGAAAAATTGTATTTGATCGATGTTTTTGAAATTTAATAAATTTTGTTTATCGGATTCGCTGTATTTTCCGATGAAATTTTCTCGTGCGTAAAAAATCCGACTTTATTGATGTCCAAATCCCCTTGCCGGCTTCCCCTCTCCGCAAGTGTTATCGCAAATAAAGTATGAATGGACAAACAACAATTTAAATCCGTATTTTTATCCCCTCATTTCCATTTCGGGACTAGTGGAGCGGACAGCCAGATCCAAACGTGAGATTGGAAAGTGCAAAATCCGAAAATCCCGGCGATAATCGCTGTCCCGTAATTCCGTGGCTGTTCGCCACTGTGGATTAATCAAGGTCGAATGAGCTTTCGGTCAGTCGGGAGCCCTCTCTGGTAAGTAGAAGTTTGTGTTGACCAATGGCCCGTGCATACGTTTCTCTTTCTCGTTAGTGAATTAGGCGAGTACACTCGACGTTTAAGAGGGACTTGTTTTCATTACTCAGATTTTCCCTCAGCGGTGAAAACCATGTTCATAAATTGTGTGAAATTATACAGGTGGTGAAAAATCAAGTGTCGTCGATGATTTTGAGGTGAAAGTTATCAGTCGAATTGGAGTTGGTTCTCGTCAATAAAACGATTTCACCATATTTCTAATCAGTTCATGATATTAAACAAATGTTTCCACGATACTGGAATAATTTTCAACAGAAATGAGTTTGTTATAAATTCTCTAAAGTAAATTGTCGATAACTTGAGTGGGAATTATCTCAACTCTGTCTAGACTTAGACTTTTTTTTATTGTTTAAATTGCTTGATTAGCGTAACTATTGATAATTTGGGTGACAACTCTGACGTTTGACAGTTTTGATTTATTATTTTCATAATATTTTGTTTACCATCTGTCTGACATATGACCATTGCGAGCTTCATATACTTACACTTTTGTATAACATTTTTTGAGAAGTTTGGAAATTACTCTGACAAATTTAACGTCTGTTGGTTTCCAGGTGCGGGAATCCAAGCTTGAGCAATGGGTTTAAGCTTGTTTCAATCTAGGATACCAATCCTTGGGACTCCTGGCTTGGACCAAGCTTGAACCTGTGGTGATAGCTGGGTAAAACCAAGCTTGCTAATATCCTAGGAATGAAGGCTTCGATACCGATCTAGTTCCAATCATGGTCCACGCTTGGTAATCCAAGCTTGCACTCAGAGGCTTGAACCAAGCTTGAACCTGTGGTAATACCGAGGTAAAATCAAGCTTGCTAATATCCTGGGTACCAAAGCTTGGACACCGAGCTAGTTCCAATCATGGTCCAAGCTTGGTAATCCAAGCTTGCACTCAGAGGCTTGAACCAAGCTTGAACCTGTGGTAATACCGAGGTAAAACCAAGCTTGGTAATATCCTGGGAATCAAAGCTTGGACACCGAGCTGGTTCCAATCATGGTCAATCATGGTCCAAGCTTGGTATTCCAATGCCAATTGCTATTAGGGGTAAAAAATAATAAGGGGCAAAACAATAATAATAGGGAACGGATTTTTTTGGATTGGCTTTTTAATGTCAATCAAATGAACAAAGATATACGTTTTCAGATTAAAAAAAAGGAGGGGGAACTATAACAATATAATTGGTCCAAGCTTGGATCAAGCTTGAACCAATGGTCAATTCCCACCTGGGTTCCGGAATTTTTTCTGTGGTGTAAAGAAACAGTTCTCTTTGTTTGTGATGTGATTTTAGATTAGGATATGATCGAAATCTGGCATTTCTGAGCCACATGAGCAGCTACCAATTCTGTACAAGGAGGCCCCACAGTAGTAATTATTTGCTCCCCTCAAAACTTATGACTCGAATTTAAGTGTGTCCCATGGATTTATAAAATCCATTTATTTTCCAATAATTCTGCATCAATAAAAAATGTAAACATTCTGTAATGCATAAATTTTTATTGAACTCCGAAATATCACTGCTTTATCTACCATTACTCTTCTAAAAATTTCAGTCCTGTGACATTTATCGAAGCATTTACCGACTCAGCCCTTTGAAGTATTTTCGGAAACTGTTAAAAAAATCCGACACTCCCCTGTACACCGTTAAAAAATTTTATCTGAATTTTCTGGTATCTTTCCCGGAAATTTTTATCGTATTTAAATTTCACAGGAATTTCCAGAAATTTTGTCTTTGCAATTCATGATTTCGGAAATTACAGGAGAACTGAAAATTTCAGAGATTTAGCTCTTGAAAGTGATTAGAAATCCGGAAAATTCCGTCGAAGACATTCTTGACCTTTCAAGACAATGACATAGAATATAATGTGAGCAAAGAAAATTGCTGAAAATTCAAATTTTACTGAATATTTAGTGCAACTCATTAGTGAATATTAATATGCTTTTGGGAATTTAAGGACGTTGAGAAATTTTCGGCTTTTTACTGCTGGAAATTGTGAAATTTCCCACAATTATTCGTGAAACGTGAAGTTTCATAGTTCTTTTATACCAACTCAAACTCAGAATCGCTGTGCCGAAAATTGCTGGTAAATTGTGCATGAAATTTCATTTATATCTAACAGTGTAATCCAATACTCCAACTCAAAACTCCAATTTCGATTTCGAAATTCTCCACTTCCGGCTGAAATACTCTCCCCATTCAAATATTTGCCCCCTACCCCAGAAAATCGAGTAATTTGCTCTCACATACTTCGCGATAATGCACAACTAGCTGTAGAAGGATGTGAATGCGCGGTTTGAGTGTGCAGCCGCGACGGATCAGTAACTTTCAGTTAAAGTCGTCGGTGGCATCCGTGCGACAGGCTATTACGTTATGCCGTTGCCAGGAGAACGCCCTACACAGCGGCCGCAGAGTGAGAGGTGTATCCTCCCCCCCCCCCCCGCCACGGCCACTTCCCCCCTCCGCCGCTGCCGCCTGTGTTCGCTGTACTCCGGAAAACCGACGACTCAGGGAAGGGAAGAGAAGGGCGTCCTATGTACATACGCAGCAGTTGTATGCACATAACTGGAATCCTCCGGGCGCGAACCCTCCACGGCATAACACATCACGTTCATATATCCCCGCGTATGTGTACATAAACATGCAACACACTGCGCCACATAGGGCTTGCACTGTTGTACGAGTGTATGGTGTGTGCCACGGCCAGACAGCGGCTCAATCACCCGGCAGTTGAGCCGGACGCGGAAACTCTTGCAACATAGATTTTTGTTTTTCGCTCAGACCACGCGCGAATTTGCGAAAAAATACGCGTTGCAAAGAGTGCACGTGTGCATTTTTGCGGGAAGGGTGGGGAGGGTGGGGGGAGTTGTTTACATGGAAATTTTAAAAAATAGGATTTTCACCCCACTTTGTTTTTTTTTTTCAGCAGGGATTTTGTAATTACGCGAGAAACGGTAGCAAGGTAAAAAGTGAGTCCTGCAGTGAGAAAAGTTTTTTTTCTTACCAGATTACCTTTATTTTTATGAATAAAGTTATGAGTTAAAAATTGGTAAGGAAATATATGTTTTAACTCAGACAAGAAAAACTTTTTTAGGAAATTTTGTACTGATTCCGAAGGCAGAGAGAGTATAACAATAATGAGGTATTTCAAATTAAGCCCAGTTAGATTGATTTATTTCACTAAATTATGTTATTTTACGAGTTTCCTGGAGAAGTTTTTTTTTGGAGATTGAGATTTTATTTTAGTGGCAATCTTGGAATAGCAATTTTTTCGTAGAGGTGAAGAAATTATAGTCAAAAATTATTTTTCTTCTCAGTGTTGGCGAGGACCGGTTTATCGGATTTGAAATTTGAAACTCCCATATTTTTTCAGGCTAAGATGCAAAATTTGAATTTTAATTGTTTTGAATTTGTACGAAATTTGTGCATGAGATGAGGTTTTATTAATTAAAACTTATAAAGTGAAAGTAATGGAATTTTTTTTTGAAGTTATCCTATTGTTCACAGTCTGAAATAATTAGTCGTTAAAGTAATTAATTCGATGTTGTGTGTTTTGCTCGCGTAAATAATTTGAAATAATTTTCGTTAATTTTTCTTCTCGCATGAGATTAAATAAATGAAATGAATTCGTAGAGTAAAATATAATTGGCCTCGACGTAGAATAAAATATTGGATAAAAAATAGTGAAGCATATTTTACCAGATTTTTTTATCCTCCCTAATTTCATGAAGAACGACTCACTGACAAAAAACTCCCGGGGATAAAGTACGAGTGAGAAAAGTGGTTAATTAGGCACGCAAGCGACACGTTTGTCTTTGTGATTTACATTAATTTCGTTAATCGTTCAGCCCCGTCGACCGCTCCAACTCTTCTTGTTCTCTTTCGGGGATATTCGTAGTACTGAATGTTCTTTGTACTCTAAAATCGTTGAAGAGAGTGTAATAAATTAGCTTCAGTAATTCAAGGGAAAAAAGACGCTTTTGGTCGTAGTGTAGAGATTAACCTTGGATTATTATCTCATTTCTCACCTGCTCTGCGTGCTCATAATAAGGGACATTACGGAATCTTCTCGTGTAATCTGCGCCGCAAGGAAAACTTTTTCTACTTCTGTTTTGTTAATTGAGAAATTATGAAATGAAAACTATCTTGTGGTTTTTTTCATAATGAGAAACCATCAATTTCGTTGGTCAACATTAGTTTTAATTAATTTTTTGTATTTTTGAAAAATTCTCAATTCTGTTTTCCTTGTTTTCAATTTTTTTCTGCTTTTTTTCTTTTTAAACTGGAATTTCTGGTGTTGTTATTCAATTATGTAATTAGATCTAAGTTTATATTAAATATTCCGTTAAAGTCTGGGTGTACCCCCACCCGAACGTTATGCAGATTCTTTTTGTTTTGATTTTTTTATTTAAAAAAGCGTCTGTCTGGGAAGGCATTTTAGGTCATCACTCGCTCCCCGAGAATTAGAAATATAGATATTTGGAAAAAAACCTCGAGAAAATTAGTAACATTTTCTCATCGCGTTTTTGAGAAATATTGAGAATTAAGGGAGTAGAGGGTAAAATAAAAAATGGATAATTAGCATGGCAAATGGCGCCCGACCGACGACCACATTAGAGAAAGGAGGCTAAAATGCGAAACCTTCCAATCCTCCGTATACAGGGCGTTAATTTAAAACCAGCTCTTTGAAAAAATTAAAAAATATGATCTGCGTTTTGAAGCTTTTTTGCCAAAATAGGGAGCACTCGCGACAAAAAAACTTAGTTATTTAAACCAGCTATTTACGATTTTTAATTTTACCCTCTACTCACTTATTGCTCAATATTATATAAAAAAGCACTTTTGAAATGTTCTTAATATTCTGTAGCTTTTTTCAAATCTATATTTATAATTCTCAGAAATCCATTTATTACAAAAATGATTTGCCAAATATAAAACTTTGTAGACACAGAATACACAACGAAAAAAAAAGATAACGTTCACGTTGGGTATAGAGTACACTAAGGATATAATAGTATATTTCGTAACAAGTGAAAAAAAATGGTTTTTGGCGAGTGGGAGGTTATATATAATCCCACGAGTCAAAAACCACTTTTTTCACGTGTTACGAACAATATTTTTCATCTCAATGTGTTGGAAAAGCACTTTTCAGTCCCTCGACGCAATGGGATTATATCACTCGACTTCGGCTCACGATATAAACCTGCTACTCGCCAAAAACCATTTTTTTTCACTTGTTACGAAATATACTATTTCATCTCAATGTGTCGAAAAAGCACTCTTTAGTTACTCGACGCCAAGCGGAGAGTGACTGAAAACTTACTTTTCCGACACAGCGTGATGAAAATGAAATTTTCTCTAAAATAAAAAATTAATTCTCTCCAAGGTAGCGGTAGTTGTAAAAAAAAATTATTTTTTATTCGCAATATCACAAATCATTGCCAGTGCAAGGAATCCCTCGCAGTCTGCATTCCCTGGAAATCAAAAGATCGTACTTCCTCTCGATCACTAACGAAGGGAACGAAGGGAAAAAAACGATATTACCCAAAGGAAACCTCAAACCCTGTGGCTTAGACGATAGCATACCTCCATCCACAAAAGGAGAGTTCATTATTCTAGAACGGTAGAATCCCGTGTTTGCAGAGTACAAACAGGCCTTCTCATTCGGAGTTATCATCCCGGGTGCAAATATGAATTTCAAATGAAACTTTTTCAGCAAAAAAAAACCCGACAGAGAGCGAGGGAGAGAGAGAGAGAGAGAGAGAGAGAGAGACAGAGAGAGAGAGGGAAATTAAGAGGAATAAAAAAATTTCGATCAGTCGACCGAGATGACCGAAGTTATTTCAACTTGCAGCATCAAAGAAACTGAAAAACCTTCTCAGTCCTTGCTCTCCTACATCTCCCGATTTTCCAGTCTTTCACGGGAGAAAAACTCGAATGGGTTTGGCTACAATCGATTCCAAATGGGGACAAAGAGATGTTGACTTTTTGAAAAATAGTTTCTGCAGTCTCGGCAGAAGTTATATGATTTCCAAGCAATGGCTGTGCACAAGATGCCTCGCGCCGAGTATATCTGGGAAGTGATGCGTACACAAGATTTTTCTTTGAAAAAAAAACAAAATAAAAGATAAAAAAAATGCCCGGCGGTGAATGTTGAAACCTGTAAGAGAATATTTAAATTTTGCAGATGCACGTTGCAAAAGACGAACCACAAGTTTCCCGGGATATCTTCCAAGTGCAGAATCAGTTTCCATCCATACTCATCGTCGAACAGAGAACAGAAATTTTGAAAGGAAGTCACACAGGCAATAATTTTTTTTGAGATGTGTCTTAAAGTGCATCAAAAATGGGAATTTTTATCGCGTTCCATGGGATCCGGAGTTGTTCTCAATGTAAAATTTATAAGAGATTTTGCTTCAAAAAATGGATAGACGAGATCGGGACTCGAACCTTGAACCTTCCGATTATGCATTATTGGGTGCTTTTCCGACTGAGCAATCTCACGAAATAACGAGAAAACGGAAAATTGCGCTGAGAAAAGAAAGCTTTTGTCTAGAAAATTTATGAGTGTCAGAAAAAGGAAAAGCAATTGGAACATGAGAAAACGACTTCTCCAACCAAGTCTAGTGGTTTTTACGTTAGAACATTTTAAATTTGAGACTAGAGTATTTTTTAATAAATTCATTTAACTGGAGTTAATTTGAGCAAATATATTGTTGTTATAAATAAATTATTTGCATCTTCGAGATCAATCGAAAATTTCTTAGAGAAAGTCTGTTTCTCTCAGTGCAAATTATTTGAAATTATTTCTTCATTTCAACAATATGTCTACTGGAAATGAGTAAAGTCGTTTACTCTCTCAAAGAAAATATTGTAATGATACCAATTAAAAAAATCTATTCATCACAAATAATCCCATAACCACCTGAAGAATTATTTAATTCTTCACTAACTCAGTTTCAATTTGGATGAAATGTAGACAGGATTTTTTTAAAAGAGCCTTTGATAAAAATACAGAAAGTCATACGTGAATATTCCAATTATGAAGTTGTACGAGTGGAAAATAATTTTCCATCACTAGTCATTGTCGATTAACAAAGGAAATGACTGATGAAAGGAGTGACAAATCGTGTTTCTCACTCGAGTCACTCTTTCGAATGAAATTGAATTTCTGGGCCGTATGCAAAACTCCCAATAACAAATCCCATCAGCTTCAACACTGATATGAATTCTGTATATCATCCATGCAAATGGATTCCTTGACGATGGATATTCATCATTCGCCGGGTGTACGAAGGATTAACAGTGTAATTGGATTCGATGTTTCCGTTACAGTCGAAATTCAATAGCCACCAGCAACAATGCATGATCAACGCCAGGAAAATATATTGCACTTCGAGGGTAATGAGTTTATGCTGAATTTAAGGAAATGGAGAACAATTTGAAAATTGTCCGCCGTAATTGGCAATCATTTGCTTTAAGGAATACTCACAATTGGTGCTAAAAATTTTAATAATGGGAAGCGATTTTTTCTTCTCATTTTTCATTGTTCATTGACTATAGAAAAACATCGTTAAAAATCTAGCCAATTAATTGATGAAAAAATGATCAGCTTTTTATTGAATATCTCATTTATAGTTGGTTGTTTATATTATTAAAATATTTAGATTTTTAAATTATATTTTCTTTTATTCTGAAGGGTTAAGCTTTTCATTATCGTCACTCCATAATATTTCGGGTTTTAATTATTCGTATTGTTAATTTATCAACTGAAGTTGGAAAGTGATAATTAAATTGAGTAAGAAAATATTGAAAGCGAAATTCAAATTGTTTTGGGTATTCCGTCGAAACTAATAATTTTTGGTGTGCACTCATGACACCAGCAGTTCGTGTCAATGTTAAAACAAACTTTTGCATGTTAACTTATCCATAAAGCGCCATAAAGCTCTGTCGCATTGCGTTAGTGAGTTCACACCTCCCCAGCAGCAATTCCTATACCCGAAAGTTGTATAACTTTTTGAATCTCTCCGGATCTGGCTGTTTGCTGAGCGATATTCATACCATTACTTCAATATTTATGTTGTCGAAAATTTTCATAAATTCGCTGAATGCATACAGGGATTACAATTCCGCAGGCAAACTCGAGAAAAAATTGCGAAGGAAAGTTCATATCTGTGCCATATTTCATCGATTAGAGATTAATGAAACATTTGATTTTTTTTGCTTACATAAAATTGTTTATTTGACTCAAAAAAAAATTATTAATTAATAAATACGGTTTATTTTAATTTCCGGCCATTGATTTTTTAAAAATTAAATCCAAGTCGTTTTGCATAAAAATTGTGAATTAAAAAAAAATGCGTATTATCAATAACTCCCTTCCCGAGTAAAAAAAACGGTTTCGAAAATTTTTTTAGACATTTTTTAAGAATTTTTTGAAACATTTTGAAAAGTTTTTGAAAAGTTGACGGTGTGGCACAAAAAAAT